>JAWQUT010000165.1:731548-762110 GCA_033807755.1 Ellobium chinense
CCCGTGATGTACAACATGTTAAAATGACTTAAGAATGGAGTTTTGATAGGAAATGGGAATCAAATTTTCTTTGCTGTCTCTAGAATGACAACGACAAGGCACATGAAGATATGACCCTGACTTTGATAGGCCACCATTTCTTGAATGCGGACTGGAATTTCGAAGTGTATGTGTGTAAACAACTCAATCAGTACAAAAAGATCAAAGGACTGGGACGTGGGCATAAATTTATTACATTTCGAGATCACGTCTAACAAAGAAGCAGGGGTTGCCCAAAATAACAAACCAAGATCTGAAAATGTTTTGTTTTTTTTCCAAAACAAAGGAAACCATTATACTGTTTTTTTCATTTATTTCTCTTGTCATGCTTTCTATCACTATTTCGGCAGGATATTGCAGTTTTATCATCGCAAACGGTAAGTCAAAGAAAAAGCAATTATAGAAAAAAAAAAGAAATGAAAACGGAATGTTGATTACCATTAACTACAGCGAGGGGGTTTACAACAGGAAATATAATTATGGCATGGTATCCACTTTCAAATTTCAAGCGAGACAAAAGTTTTGGTCTTCTGACCACATTCTTGAACAGGACGATATTGCAGAACGAAAGCCGTGGGACCAAGGCAAAAAAAAATAAAAAGGGCAAAACTGATAAAGTCTACTACCTATTTTCCTGAATGGAATTTTCACATTGCCGTACTATTTTACATCTTTCGTTCATGACAATAAATACATATAAAACATGTGCAAATACTAAATAAATTAAATACAACCATTACAAATCAGATACAGTGTATAGCAAAGACTGTGATAGTCGCCACGGAGCAGCGCCCTGGTCTCCCCTGCTCGAAATCTAAGTACTCATTCACAACCCAGGCGAATGGGAGAAGAGAATGTGTTGCTCTCCAAGGACACTCACATCGTAAAACTCTCCGTCAGAGAGTCTATCTTACAAAAATGACTATTTCTACGCTATGTAAACTACTCACGAGTCGTACCGCAACACAGCCTCCTTAGAATAGGAAGAGATAATGACGCAGATTTGCTGAAGACGTGTGAACAGCAACTCAAAACCTTCCCCCACCAGCTGTTCAGATTGATTACAATTTCAAAATTTTACAAACTGCCTTTTTTTTAAATTTACCCTTGACAAAGCAAGGTCTCGTCCTGTATCTACCCGCTTCTTCTATATGAAATTTTGTTTAAGAATTTTTCTCATTCACTCATGGTAGTAACAAAAAATATCCTAATCTAGGACGTATTGATGGGTGGAAATATGCTGAACTGTTTGGGACTGAAGATCTTTAGAGACCTTTTTTTTTTTTGTAATTTTTTCATATATCGAAGTCTAGCAGCTGAGAAAAGTGCATAATTTGGCATTTCAGAAAACGCGGCATCATCATTCACGAAAATGACACCATTTCCTTTTTCTTGTGTTAGCTTTTGTGCCATTTATGTTTAGACTTGTCATTAATCATCGAGTGTGTGTCCTCTTGTTTAATGCTTTTTTGTACTGTAAAGGTACCATAAGCTGTTTAATAAACTTGTTAAACTTGTTGTATCAAGGGGAAGTACGTTTGGTGCCTGTAACTAAATGGTGGAAAGAAAATCATGGTGTGCAACTTTCAATTATTTGCCTACTCTGTTGTTTTGTAGAATGCTCTCACAACACCCTGCATTCAAAGTTCCCGAGTAAGCACGTTACATAATTATATTATATCTATGAACAAGTATATCGCCACTGAATTTTAAAGGTATCTAAGAGACGTGGACGAAATCTGATGTCAGTTTACTAGTGCCATCGCTAATGACCCTTGTTAAAAGATCATCATCTTTGAGGGTAAAGAATGCCCCATTTGGCACTTTGGTGTGTAAGTTTGCATAGAAAGAAAATCATGGTGTGCAACTTTCATTTATTTGCCTACTCTGTTTTTGTACGGTGCCTTCAACAGACAACACCCTGCATTGCAAAGTTCCCCATTAAACTCGTTACATATATTATCTATGTACAAGTATATCGCCACTTGGATCTAACATCGTTCAACACCAGCATACTTCCCCTCTTTGAAACACGTACATGCACGTAGCTGCTCCCCTGTTGCCCCATTTTCTACCTTTGCGTTGACCTTGAATAAACTGGTGCGCATGAGCGCGTGCAGACGTGCGCCTAGGTCATTAAATGGACAGTTAGGGACCAGCCACGCGCCTCTTCCAAGATCGTCCGGATGCATGACTGGTCATCTGGTCAGCTGAGAGATGGTCAGCTGGTAAATTAATGCTTAGTAAGAGGGGGGGGGTCAAATAAAGGGGGATGACAGTGCTTAAAATAGTTGCCGATCGTTAGACAGGGTGGAAACCATCTTAGTTATTTGAGGAAGGATGTGCAAGGATAAATTCAGAGTTTGTGATCAGAGGGAGAAACTTGCCAAAGGTAGATATGGCTGCTGATGATAATGATAATAGTGTAAAGTCGCGTGAGTGGGCTTCAGCCAGTATACGACACTTATAAACCGAATTATTATTATTATTATTATTATTATTATTATTATTATTATTATAATTATTATAGCCATGATATAACCTCACACTAGATCACATTCACAAACTATTCTCCGCTTGCATTGTTCACCCACACGAATACATGTAGTCGCATAACAGCTAGATATAATATGGAATATTTGAAGCCACACGTTTGGGTTTACCTTGTAGATAGTGGTCATAGACAGACAGTAGTCAATTTCACTGAACTTCTTGTCTTGCTGGGGAAAATAACAATTATACGGTTTGTCCAATACCGTTCGTTCGTTCGTTCGTTCGTTCGTTCGTTCGTTCGTTCGTTCGTTCGTTCGTTCGTTTTCGTTCGTTCGTTCGTTCGTTCGTTCGTTCCTTCCTTCGTCCCTTGGTTCCTTTGATGACTGTTATGGAAAGCCATTAGCGACATAATAATATGCAGTATTCATTTTTGCAGGCGCATCCGGGCCGCATGTGTGATCCATCGACCGACGGTATCTGTGGCTAGCTGGAGGCAATTACGAATACACGTATTAATATCATCTTATTTTATTGTTTTTTTCTTAATTCCATGAGCGGATCCACCGTTGAGAAATCTGTCTCTACTTTATTCCTCGTTGTTTTCACTGTACTTGTGATTAGTCTACTGTATGAGTAATAATTATTGTTACTTTTGCTGTGTTTGTAATGTATGACGATGCTCTTGCTCTTGATTATCTGAGGTCTCCTTGTTACGGTTATCAAGGGAAAAGGGGGAGGGGATGTTTTCATTGGATGTAATGTATATGAGGATGCGCGTGCTCTTGATGGTTTGAGGTCTTTTTGTTAGGGTTATTAAGGGAATGGGGAGGTGTTTTCATTGGATGTTATCGTTATTTCTATTCGTGTTGCTGTTGTTATCGTCGTCGTCATTGTTATTGCTGTTGTTGTTGTTGTTGTGGTGGTGGTGGTGGTGGTGGTACCATGATGGATGTAGGAGAAACTCTATTGCTGTTACTTCACATGTGTTTGGTGTTTTTTTTCTTTGTTACTAACATTGCTGAAATTGTTTATTATACATTAAAGCCTACATGTTATTCGGAAATTCAAAAACTATATATATTATAGCCACTTGTGACAGTTAGTATACATTCTCAGCAGCCATCTCGCTGTTCGTGCGAACATAAATCAATGCCACCATCGCTTATCGGAACTGTTTACAATGTTTATGAATTTCAACCTTCATTGTTTGAGAATTCAGAAACATGTCGTCCTGGGGCATTTATCTAGGTTGCCCCATCTGGGTTTTGAAGACTTTTTTGAATGCATGCAATTTGTTAGATGATTAAAAAGCCATCGTGGCCCCTGGGAACATGATTCATACTTAGGTCTTATTTTCTTTTTTCTCGCTCTTTTAGCGGAATACTGATGCATCTTCATATTGTGAGTTCATGCAGAGTGCAGAGGTATGCCCCGAGGGAAGTCGCGCGTAAATTCTAGTGCATTGTGCATTGACTGAGTGAGTTTCTCAGTGCCTTCCAGCTTTTGGCACGTGCAGAGATTTTTCATCAAGAAAATCAGGAGACCACACAATGTATATATCCTCTCTCAGAGAAGATTTTTGATTATGTCGGTAAGGTGCCAAAGTAAACAATATGAACGGAAACTGGATACCACTGGTATGTGGGCAGAGAGAGTATTGTACGGATATGATACACAGATAGTAGTGTTGTCAGGTGCTATGCTTGCAAGCCAGCAATGTAATCTTTTAGATACGAATTTCAGATTTTCACATTCATATCACAGCATTATCTTGGCTCTACAAAAATCCGCATTATTATAAAGAAGTGGGCACAGAACACTTTGTACCATGGGGCTAACCATGGACAGAGAGATTGTCATGCGGTTGACTATGAGGCTGACAGTGGGTTTGGCCATAGGGCTGACCATGGGGTTGACAGTGGGGTTACCATATTTTTTACTATGAGGCGGCTGACAATGGGTTTTGCTATAGGGCTGACCATGGGGTTAACAGTGGGGTTGACTATGAGGCTGACAATGGGTTTGGCCACAAGGCTAACCATGGGGTTGACAGTGGGGTTGTCCTTGGATTGACTATGAGGCAGACAATGGGTTTGGCCATAGGGCTGATCATGGGTTGACAGTGGGGTTGCCAAGGGGGTTGACTATGAGGCTGTCAATGGGTTTGGTCATAGGGCTGACCATGGGGCTGACTGTGGGGATCACCATAGGCTGAACATTGGGGCTGATCATAGGACTGACCATGAAGTTGACTATGGGAGGTTGTCCATGGGATGGATCTTGCGATTGACCTTGGGGTTGGCCAGTGGGTTGACCTCGGAACCATATAATAATGAGGCTGACCAGTGACCATGGGACTGACAATGAGGCTGACTATGGGGTTGACCAAAGCCTTACCATGGGTTTGATCACTGGTTTGGTCATGAGGCTGACCATAGGGCTGTGTGTGGAACCGATACACAAACTTTTGTTCTTGTAAAAATTTGGCTTTGGCGTAGCTTGCACGAAGGCGACAGACAATCTGAATGTCAACAGTACGACAGCTCTTTGATCCCAGAAATGGGAAAGGCACTTTACAAGATGTAATCCAAGATTACGAGGTTCACCCCAGGCTATTGGTGAAGTGTGCCTCTCCACTCAGTGCTGGAGTTAGAATGTCAAAGCCGCTCCCTCCAACTTTCGGGGTTATTCTTTTGGGGGGTTGTTGTTATTGCGGCGGTTATTGTTGTTATTATTGTTATTTTGTGTCATCCACTCCCACTTTCCAACACATAACATGCATAAAGCAGCAGCAATGGGGAACCCCGTCATGTTGCCGTAACTTCTTTCCATTGCCGGGAAATGTCTTAATGATTGTTTTACTGCTTAGTTGCGCTTTGGTGTTATCAATACAGATTCAGTGGTTGTGTGCATAATCCTTTTTATGTTAGTTAATGCACTGCGATAACCACGGAAAATTCCCAAAACATTAATAGTGTTCACTGCAGTTAACGCAATATGTTAAATAAGGTTTGGATTATGTATACGGCCACAGGTCTGTCAAAGAAAACACCTTAGGCAATAGAAACACAAAATGCACAGAATGGATTTGTAACAAAGCATCTTCGGGGTGGCTGCTTTTGGGGAGGGGGGGAGGGGGATGATCGGGGACGCTCTTCTGTAAAACACTGATTTTTTTTCCCCATGACTGGATATATAGATCTAACAACAAATGAATGATTTGGATATTCCCACAGCTGTAATCTAATTGACTGCAGCGAACATGAGTGATGTCCATCGTAACGTACTGAAACAATATCGCAATATTTTCTCTGACAGGGGAGATATAATATGGACTTGCTTGATAATTCCGGTTTCCTTCCCGTTTGTTTACTATGGGGAAAAGGCAGCTATTCACTTCTCTGCCAAAATGGCAGCCAAAATGACGTTTACTTCAGTACAGCTTCTTCTTGTCAGTCCTCTGACACATTTGGCAGAAGCTCCTGTTGAAATTACGGCGTTCCATGACATATGGACTTGCTTGATAATTCCGGTTTTCTTCCCGTTTGCTTACTATGGGGAAAAGTCAGCTATACATTTCTTTGCCACAATGGCGGCCAGAATGACGTTTTCTTCAGTAACTCTTTTTCCTGCCAGTCCTCTGACACATTTGGCAGAAACTCTCGTTGAAACTACGGCGTTCCATTTCCCCTTACTCGTATTGTTGCTGTGAATTTGGCAAATTTAATTTTCTAATTCTCAGCGCAACTATTCCTAATAATCCTCGTGCACTTTTAAAATAGTCTTGGAAGGGGAAGATACTGCAAGGTATGGAGGAACTTTTCTGTCTCTTTTATGAAAGCAGACTTTCATTAGCTGCTGCCTTTCGCACTATCTTCCCATAGATACCTATGACTTGGTCTTCCCAAGCCCGTTTCTTGTTTTGACTTTCCGAAAAAAAAAGACCAACACGTGCCAAAAAAGACCACTGTATGTACTAGTCTCATATTTCGCGGTAGGAGCCAAATTCCAGTGTCGTAAGTTCCACACGTTACGTAAGTAATGATTGTTTTTCAAGCCCCGCATTTAGCATCACCTCTCGCCCCACAGGTGGCAGCATTGAGGAGCTAATGCTGTGAAGGTTTGTAAGCTTTTGTCTCCTCGAGGAGAAACACATGGCGATGTTGTGATTCATTCCAGCCTGCAGCACTCGAGAGAAACAAGACAAACTGTCTACATTCGATTTACGTTCGACAAGTTGGCATAGACTTACCTAAATGTATTTTCGAGTTCTCTTTTGTTAGTATTGCTGCTGCTGCTGCTGCTGCTGCTGCTGCTGATGGTGCTGCTGCTGCTGCTGCTGATGTTATTGATGTTGCTGTCATTTGTAGGAGTGTTTTTGTTGTTGCTGTTGCTGTCTTTGATAGAGATGTTCTTGTTGTTGCTGTTGCTGTTGCTGTCATTGGTAGGGGTGTTTTTGCTGTTGCTGCTGTCATTGATAGGGATGTTTTTGTTGTTGCTGTTGCTGTTATTGGCAGAAGTGTTTGCGTTGTTGCTGTTGCTGTCACTGGTAAGGTTTTTTTTGTTGTTGTTGCTGTTGCTGTCATTGATAGGAGTGTTTTTGTTGTTGTTGCTGCTGTTGCTGTCATTGATAGGGGTGTTTTTGTTGCTGCTGTTGCTGTCATTGATAGGGGTGTTTTTGTTGTTGCTGCTGTTGCTGTCATTGATAGGGGTGTTTTTGTTGCTGCTGTTGCTGTCATTGATAGGGGTGTTTTTGTTGTTGCTGTTGATATTGGGACAGAATAACATGGCATGTAGAGTCCCAAAGGCGGTTTATTCTGGATAAAGTGGGTAAAAGTAATCGAGCAGAGTGTGTACTTGGCGGTGTTTTGTTTTAATTATTTATTTGCCAGTCAAATCTCTCACAGAAATGTGCCCTCAGGTACAAGTCGGGTTCTAATCTTGGAGATCAAGCTCTGGTTATTTTTTTGTCTATACCAACCTACAGTACCAGTACTCTTACATGAAATGTATGTAAACCACAAAATGTTTTTCACAGTGGCCTGATGTAAATATTTAGAATTGCCTCCGAAGGGATTATAGTCTAACATACTGTATGTTGTGGGGCAGGGGGGAGGGGGAGGAGTTTAAGGAAATATGAGCGAGAGTGCAAGTGATGGAAGAATGGTTTGGATGAGTGAACGGAAGAATTACTTGTTAAAAACATAATGTTGTTAGGCTTGCTCATTTACAACTAGATGTTATCTGACCTTAATGAACTTAATGTTAGTAATTATTATGAAGGGCGAGAGGAGTGTTGAACTACTATTACTATGTCGTAATACTTAGAGGCTGTTTGTTGTTTCATTTTTTTTTTAGGAATGGAAGCTACATGACGATATTATGTTATATTAGTAGCATATTCTATCATAACCATCGCATTGCCTCGATGATTAAAGTTAGCCAGAGATTATTTCCCTCACTACAGCAAGGCGAACTGTTCGCAGTCATAGCTTCTTTTAACCCCGTGTAGAATGCTATTGGGGTTGGGGGAAAGGACGTGCGAGGTTGAGCAATTGGACAGATGAGATATGTACAGATATTTTCGTACCTGAGAAAGCATTTCGTCTAGTTCCAGTTGTCATGAGTTTTGCTATTTCTCGCTGTTAAGTGCCCCTATTCTAATGACTGCAGCAACTGCACTCGTAAACAAATGAAGACCGAAAACTAACGATCTTCACCTTAATATCTAACATGTAACTTTCAAAAGAGCCAGCCCCCTGTTGAGGTAAACTCAGGCAATGCTCTAGGCGGAGATCGAACGTTACCAAAACTCCTTTTTTCCTTATCTATCCTTTCTCAGTCATCTCAGGCAAAAACATAAGGGATTTTTGAAAGGTCTCTCGTAGCCCTATCTACTGTAGATCCGCCCATGTGCCCTTCTGCCACATGGCCCGGCCTACTGGAACTTTGTTTAGGCCATTTAGTGCCCCATAGAGGGAGAGCAGCGGTGTCGGGAGCCAGGTTATGGGGCTTCACCGGGTGGTCTCCAAAACGTACTTCATCCTTAATAGTCAACTTTCCATTAAGCTTGAGTTTGGCATGTAGTCATAGGACAGCACTGAACATTTTTTGTGATAGATCTAGTATGTGTGTGTGTGTGTGTGTGTGTGTGTGTGTGTGTGTGTGTGTGTGTGTGTGTGTCTATCCTGTTTGTCTGTCTGTCTGTCTGTCTGTCTCTAGCTAGCTGGCTGGCTGACTACTTGGCTGGTTGGCTGACTGCCTGCCTGCTGATTGGTTGACTGACTTTTTACTGGCTGGATGTTGAGTATTTGGCTCGCCGAGTGATGCCAGCACCTCTTTGCTAACTGTAATTGTAATGTATGTGTGCCATTCTGCTAATGCCGTAANTGCTTGTCTGTCTGTCTGTCTGTCTGTCTGTCTCTAGCTAGCTGGCTGGCTGACTACTTGACTGGTTGGCTGGCTGCCTGCCTGCTGATTGGTTGACTGACTTTTTACTGGCTGGATGTTGAGTATTTGGCTCGCCGGGTGATGCCGGCGCCTCTTTGCTAACTGTAATTGTAATGTATGTGTGCCATCCTGCTAATGCCGTAACTTTCAAATTCAATCAAGCAGTCTCGTACATGTATATTATATGTCTTACTGTTGCCTATTGTCAGTGATGATAACACGAGATAAGATTCTTGTATTGCGGTGGTTGTTGTTGTTGTTGTTGTTGTTGTTGTTGTTGTTGTTGTTGGGTTGCTGTCATAAAGTTGTGGAGGATCATAGCTCTGCTAGGGGCGTCGCAAAATGGCACTTAGGAGGGTGCACTTAGTAGAGGAGAAAAGGGGGCACTGTGATTTATGAGAAGGATACGCATACTGTGAAGAGAGGCAGTATAGACTTCAGGGAATCGGAGGGAGGAGGAATAAATATGGGGGACACAGACTTTGTTGGGGCGGATCACAGGCACCCACATATTCTACACCACTGTGCCACTGAATATGAATACATCAGATGCAGACAGTCCGAAATTTACATCATGTTGCATTGTGTGAATAATAATGAGTATACAGTATGATATATTGGGTGTGTCAGAACTTATTTCATCGTGTCGAATCTCTTTGAATTAATGCCAACAGTACGTTCTGAACTGATTTCATGGCATCCGGCGGTCCTTTCTGCTGCACTGTACACCGTATATCCCTTTCTCAAGCGTGACTTCATATTTCCGTGTGTTTAGAGATTAAATATCTTATCCTCATCCGTACAACGTACCGGTAACGTCAAAGTGGCCATGGAGTGCAAGTACATAATATGCATTATTCCTCATGTTTACTTTGCCAATTAACTAAAAAGAGTTTTCATAGGATTGCACTCCTAAGAGTTCCGTACTGTTATGTTCTTCAAACAATGAATTAACGTATCAAGAAATCACGGGGGAATCTATGTGCCATCAAAGAAGATCTGAAAATCTGAGTGACAGAGACATGTCTCTTTGCCTAGTTAAGATATTGCCTAGTTAAGATATTGCCTAATTCATGTTCAAAAAAAAAAAACTGAGAAGATTGTAGGGACCATTTACCACTGAGTGATGAGCAGTATTTTCGCAGGATTTTTTTTTCATGACATAGCGTAGCCATATGCAGACTAAACAAATCCCTTATTACCGGAAACTGACAGCTGAATATCTATAGTGCGTAAACTTTGGTTTGTGCACACCTTTTACCGAATTACTCAAAAACCTGCCATTAGATGTTTCTAAAATTTTGCATCAGCCCCTGTATGGGTCTGGACGTTATGAAAATACTGATTTCAATGATCAGCATTTGGTAATTNGAAGGATACGCATACTGTGAAGAGAGGCAGTATAGACTTCAGGGAATCGGAGGGAGGAGGAATAAATATGAGGAACACAGACTTTGTTGGGGCGGATCACAGGCACCCACATATTCTACACCACTGTGCCACTGAATATGAATACATCAGATGCAGACAGTCCGAAATTAACATCATGTTGCATTGTGTGAATAATAATGAGTATACAGTATAATATATTGGTGTGTCAGAACTTATTTCATCGTGTCGAATGTCTTTGACTTACAGCCAACAGTACGTTCGGAACTGATTTCATGACATCCGGAGGTCCATTCTGCTGTACTGTACACTGTATATCCCTTTCTCAAGCGTGACTTCATATTCCCGTGTGCTTAGAGATTAAATATCTTATCCTCATCCGTACAACGTACCGGTAAAGTCAAAGTGGCCATGGAGTGCAAGTATTATGCATTATTCCGCATGATTACTTTGCCAATTAACTAAAAAGAGTTTTCATAGGATTGCACTCCGGAGAGTTCCATACTGTTATGTTCTTCAAACAATGAATTAACGTATCAAGAAATCACGGGGGAACCTATGTGCCATCAAAGAAGATCTGAAAATCTGAGTGACAGAGACATGTCTCTTTGCATAGTTAAGATATTGCCTATTTCATGTTCAAAAAAAAAAATACTGAGAAGATTGTAGGGACTATTTACCACTGAGTGATGAGCAGTATATTTGCAGAATCGTTTTTGTTTTTTTTTCATGACATGGCGTAGCCGTATGCAGACTAAACAAAACCCTATATTACCGGAAACTGGCAGCTGAATATCTAGTAGCATATAGCTACTTCGAATGGGCTCACCAGATCTGAACAGCGAATTTTGTGATAGTGGACATGGCTTAATGACATAGGGCAACCTTTGACCTGTGGAACTCTGACCAAGGGAAGTCAAACGGTGTTTTGCTTCAGCAAATCCAAAACAAAAAATTGCGGTTGCGCGAAGTTTAAAAAAGAAAAATCAGTTCTTTTTAGAATATAAAGCCTTTCTAGGTAGAGAAACTAAGGCTGCCATGCAAATCGGCATCGTTGAAAATGGTGGCATTTCAGATTTCGTGGGTGTATAATATGGTTTTGTAATGAAATGCATATGCATTTTATGAACACATCCACTTAGCTTATTATTGTATAAGTAATCACGAGATACTGTTATGCTGTGACAGTATCAATTAAATTGTAGGCCTAATAAGTATTGTGCCTCATTGGGCTGATTTGTTTGTTTGTCCGGTATAGAAATTTATGTAATGTAGAGATTAATGAAGCATTTAATGTAGAAGTTTCGATTTTGGCAAAACATCCTGAAATGGGGAGGAAGGATCACTGAGACATGTACCGTTGGTCCCAGGTGGCTCCCCTAGGCTCCAGTGGATCTAGGGAGGCCCATTGTGCTTGAGACAAGAAAATAAAGTATCAGTAAAGCGAAGGACAAAATGCCTGTATTCTATGGCTGATAAAAGTAGTACACGATAGTCCATGCTTACTCAATAGGTCTGATCACCACAACTGTACAATGAGTAGGGCAGTATAAGTGTGTAGATGTGGCATGTGTTTGGTTGCATGAGTTTGATTGCCCCCGGTCTCCTACCTGCTCGTATATCCAGGGTAGCGCCTTAACAACTCAGCTAGTTAGCCAAAAAGAAGGAACGTTTCATGTCGCTACAAAATAGCTTCATCGAAAAGTTTTTGGGGTTTTTTTTTAAACTTGAATGTCTTTCTGAGATTGTGTTCCTGATAAACCCAGATGTAAAGGATGTAAAATCAACGTTGCAGAATAGTAACATTCAAGCAGATTCGTCCAAGACTCCAATCTGTGGGGCTGAAAGACGCGGACTCACAACCACATTTTACTCCCTATCACATTTTACAGGAATACCCCATTCTGAACAACGCAACGGGAAGAATTTGACCACGAGAGACTGCCTCTGCCTTCATGATGATGCTATGGGGTTCGGCGGCAGATTTACAAATAAAACGAGGAAAAAGGAAGAGGTCGTAGAAGAAGATTTGTCAATATGAAATAACTGCCTGATAAAAATTGTTTTTCTACTGCCTGATGAAATTACACAATATACATTCAAAAAGACTTGAGATAGCCACAAGACACAATCATTTTGTTATATGAGAATGGAGTAGATCGCCTAAAGCAATGTATACACAGGAAAAGGAAAAACATAGAAACAATACTTTCAAGTAATCAATACCGATTACTCCAGTACTGTCAATTTTGGAAAGCTGAAAACACGTACGGAGACATAACACACAGCAACTAAATTACTTCACATTTTCTGAGTTTACTATGAATTCAACCAACAAGGCTTGACCTGCAAGCATACAGAAACTGGCTCTTGCAGAATTTTTACAAAAACCTCACCAGTTTCTAAAGGTGGGAAATATCGGAAGAATGGGTATCAACAACAGGAGGGTCTCAAAAACTTGGTTGGAGCCACGCTGCTGAAGGAGTGCCCGGTGCTGTAAATGACCAAAAAAAAACAAAAATCATCTTTTCTGTCAATGTATGACTAACATTATTCTTGGGGCAAATAAAAAGAAGTTGCATTGTCTAAAGAGAGATCTTGCAATTTTGAAAATCTATTTCTTCGTCTACTCTCCTTAGCTACTGATGATATCATTCCGCCCGAAGCCTGTCTGAGTAGTGTATTTATCTCCATGTTTTCCGTCTTCTGTTTCTTCTTTATTCTTTCCATCCTCCCCTGCCGATGGAACAGCAGAGGTTGAATCGAAACGTGTGACTTTTATGCAGTTCACATGTTTTCACTCTTCTCTTTTTTCTGCCCCCTCCTTTCTATTTCTATTTATTTCTGATTTCGTTATTTTTTGTATAATCTTAGAGATCTAGATGTAGAATCAACTCTCAGTGTTTTTCATTGTCTCGTTTTTGTATATACAGCAATGTATCTGGAAAATGAAACTTGAAATCTGGTGAAGGGAGTGAGAATGAGAAAAACGAAATTACCATGTCCTCTCCAGCAACTACCTCCCAACTACTTGAAATCTAATGAAGGGACTAAGAATGAGAAAAACGAAACTGCCATTTCCTCTCCAGCATCTACTTCCCAAATGAACAATGGGGCACGTCACAATGACGTAACTCAAAATTTAGTCCATACTTTTCTTAGCAGTCGATTTAACGGCAATAAAGGGTCATGTTTTTGGGTTTTTTTGCACACGGTACTCCACTGAACTCGAGATGAACACGGAACTCCAACAAATTTCGTAGACATTATCCCCGCACTCTTTCACACTGTGCCTGGCTTAGGATTGAGAATAGGATTAAGTTTAGGGTTAAGGAAGAAAAAGCAACCTTGAGACAGCCCCTAGTTATTAATATTGTTTAGGACAGGGGTGTAGCGTCCATGTAATCTATAAATCTGAGATTACCAACATGTTATCTATTTGTCTAATACAATCTAATTAGTCGTCAATGTTTTCTAAAATGTTTAAACCTTACCTACCTCCGTCCTATTTCACCTATGAGCCGTTTTAGCTGTTATGTTGTGTGGATACAACAAACAAATAAATGACATGAGAAATTGCTGGTTGAAGAGAACTAAAGTTTATTCACACATTTGTTACAGGTCGTTCATGGGTGTTTGTACAAGGGTGTATACAGCAAAGATAATCATATCAAAATAATAACTTGCCACAGAAAATGCACAGACAACAAATACCGACTTCCATACTGCAATGTAGGATAGACAGATGAAAGATGCAGTGATAAGAGAGAGACAGAGTGAGAAAATACACAATATCACATGAACAGTGATGAAATAGAAAAGGAGGAAAATGGTAATGTAATTAACTCCCTTAGCCTCACTGTTACACAATTAAAGGGAAATAAGTTTAGAAACCCATAACATTAGCAATACGATTTTCTAAACGTTAGCTAGTTTTCTTCGCCCATAATCTGAAAGACTATACACTGTCGGTCAGATTCAGCACTTCCATATCCTCAGTGCAATGCATCCAAAGGCAGTGTAAAAATAGAAACTGTTTTTAAAAAGCGGCCAAGAATCTGAGAGAAAAATTTGCTTATCAGCTGCTTTGACGACGTTTTGTTGTTTCTTTTTACGAAAGATTCTTTCCGTCCACACCGTCCCGAATTTTTTTTCTTTCGGCGACGAGAGGCTGTAAGTCCAAACCGTGCTAGAGTTGCCAGATTTGGCTCTTCTATAACGAATACCAAAGTTTTGAATTTTTAAAAACCATTGATTTCTACAGAAAAAAAAAAATGCTAGGTTATAAACGCTAGCTTACCAAAACATCATCCTTTGCTACGCCTCTGGTCTACGAACTCTCTCATGTATGTGTTCTCTTTTCTTTATTCTGCCTCGACCCTATACCAAGTACTAGGCGGCCGAGTCTCAGAATATGTGCTTGAAGGTAGTCAACGAGAGAGAGAAATACACGGTGCAGAATAGCCAGGTAGCTAAGTTAATTTAAAGATTTCGATTTATGCGTGATTTAAGGACAGTTTCATGGGACTCACCCAAGGGCCTAAGTTGATGATTAGGAGCAGGCCCCAAACCAGGAAGTCATGCAAATATCGTAAACAAAGTCGAGAAATTGATACACACCCCTGGGTTTACGCACCCTGATTGGTGGAAGGGGTAGCGTAGCGTGTGCAAATGCAATCTTCTAAGACGGTCGAGGATTTAGATTCATAAATATTCCAAACGAAGCCAGAGGGCATATTGTTAATGTTGTTGAATTTGATCACTTGATAGGACAGTATTTATTCTTGTTATGTATACTCTACGATCTTCGTATATTCTGTTTTGTGATCCTTTGTCTTCAGGAAACGTTTATATCTGTACAGGTAATGCTCAATTTTCTTGTTATAAGAAAATACATATTATTGCCCCTTCCAAAATGGCTTCTAATTTCGTTATAAAATGTCATCTACTATCATAGAAAGTGAGGATCGAAGTTTGGCTTTTTCCATCGTTCTACCTACAAGATGCAATTTTCCAGGTCGAGACGACTTTGTGCTTTTGTAATTTCGATTAGCAAAACAATCTGTCACCTTTGAACTTTGACTTTAGATTATACGGAGCAAAACTGAAAAGTCAAGAATATAATTTTTGGTATGGTTCCACTCATCTGTGCGTTTTCGTTAAATTGTTTCTTACAAGAAACTCAGAAATACCGGATGATTCAACGCAAACATACAGAGAATGAATCTCTCATTACAGAACAAAATCTCCTACCTCTGGTGATTTAATTTTGGCAGTCTTAAAGGTTACGTAGTCTAGATCTACAGCTGTTTTAAAGAGTCCGGGCACTGACGTGGCAGGAAGACGATCACATAGCTATACAACACCATGTGTCTATGACACTGCAATAGCCTTGCTGAAGTTAGTTGTCTCTTGAGTGGTCACCTCTTCGCTGCATAGTTCAAGTGTTGACATAGATGATATAAACAGCCTACTTCTGAACATCACAACACAGAAAGAACTAACTTAGCAGGGGTCTCCGTGTATCAGATAGCCAAAATGTGTTGCGACGATGATTTGATAAAATCAAGTATGATCTGCACTGACTTCAACTGCAGTATCACCACAGATGGTGCTTATTATTATGGTAGTGAGACCAAGAATGATGCACCACACTTTAATATTACAAATTCTGGCAGGCAGGCAGGTATTACCAATGATCTGACCGCCACAGCACACTGGTACACATTCGTAGTGGTGTTGCCTATATTGGGTATTATAGGCCTTACAGGGAACCTTATCAGCGGCATTGTTCTGAAAAAGAATGGTCTAAACCAGCCCTCAAACATTCTCCTCTTTGCTTTGGCTGTCGCAGATATCTGCTGCCTAACGGACGCTGTCAGTATATCCTATATACTGTCAATCATGCCTGGTAATGGCGTGCCATCTTACGTTCGGGGGTGGAAACTATCGTATCAGTCATCATACGCATGTTTCGTAGTATTTCTTCTCGTCTCATTCCTTCACACTGGTGGATGTCGCATGTCTACTTTCATAACCGTCATCATCACTCTGGAACGTTTCATTGCTGTGTTTTTCCCCCTCCGTTTTGCAACCATCGTTACGCCGTTAAGGGCCTGGCTGGCAGTTTTCTTGGTGCTCCTGTTTTGGCTCCCTTGGAGCATTTTCACGATGTTTTGGTTTGAGTTTACATACGCTTACTTGAAACAGTTTGATACGTATATAGGGATGTATAAGGGCACCGATCTCTTCTATCAGGAGCCTTTTGTCACCTGGTTTAGTAACAATGTTGTGACTCATCTCAGTCATCTGGTACCCCTGACCATTGTCATCACTGGCTGTATTATCATATCCTTGAAGGTGGGGCTGACGCTACGAGCCCGCCAGAAGCTGACGCAGTCCAAATCTCAAATAACTTCGTCCTCTTCACGCACTACTAAAACTCTTCTAATGGTTTGTCTCGTGTTCTCTATCACACGTTCCAGTTATTACTTTCAATACCTACCGTTGTTTAACTACAACACAAACAGGGGGAGCAACCGCGTGGCTGACATTTACCACCTCGTTCGATATGCCTTGGTCCATGCCAACAGTGCCGCCAACTTTTTCATTTATATTGCGTACAACAGAAAATTTCGATCGACACTCAAAGATCTCCTGTGCGTGAAGACTTGTTGGTCCGACAAAGCCAAAGCATCAAGTCCTTGAGGCCACAAAGGAGTGAAATATCATCATGAAAATATACTGGACACATATAGAACTGGATTGCCGATAACCTGATATGTTCGACATAATAACTAAAACATGTTTGGGATGTCTGCGAGATGCTTTGTGTCGACGTTGTGCTTGGAAACAGCATTACTGCTCTTCCAGCAGGATCACAAGTGCTGCATGCCAAAAGCCCTCATAAAGAATACTAAATCTAACTACTTGTGCCAGAAGACAACTGGTTGATGACATCTCTATTGCTTCTCAGAGTCTGCAGGACATCACACCTATTTTCTTCATACGACTCGCAGCAAGTTTAGTATTCCAGATGCTCTCCTTCTCACCTCCCCCCCCCCCCCCCCCNAAAAAAAAATAAGGCTTTGTTTTGGAAGAAATGTTGCGTATGGAATAGAAGTGTCCTTGCCTTGAGAGTTTCATCATTTAAGATATCAGTATATTATGTGTCGGAAATGACTGCATTTTTGAAAACCTGCTTTGTAAACTTCATCATTTGCATCGCCGAAAGATGGCCGTTTGTGAAGACACAAATGTGGACGCTGAAAAAAGTTTGTTTGTCTACCTGTAGAGCATTTAGACGATTTTGATTAATTTTGATGCATTCACCACACCTGCAATTCAAGAATTAGATTTCACGATGACGGATCTAGTTCTGTGCGAAATAACTGCAGAGTGATGATAATAAACAGTCACGAAGATAAGAAACAACAGCAAAGTATTTCATCAAGCAATTTCATCAGGCGTAATGACAGAGACTGTCACTAAAAGCTGTTGCAAATATAAGTAAACATGACGCTTATTGTCATCAGTGAAGAATAGGTATAGAAAGTCAGAGTAGAAATGCATGAAGGAGAGGAATCTTATTTCCTAGTGATGTCAGCTTGTTGGCATTTTGAACAAACAGAGGAGGGTGAGGGATGTCTTTCAAAACCTAAGTCTTTCACAGACTCAATTTCATTACTGTGCATAGAAATGATCTAAGAGAGTACCTTAAAGAATTATCCTGTTTCTTCCGCGACTTCCTTACCCCCAGTATCCTTGGCTTTGCATTCCGGAACACACGGGTAAACCCTCAGAAAACTTTCCGCAAAAAGTAAGTTTTGTTTTACCTTTATGACAGTAGATTTACAATGGGATTATGTCGAATGATGTTTTGTATGTAGAGAATTAAAGACTTTATTCCAGCATGTACTATCTGCCTTTGTGTGCTTTCCTCTCGACTCGAACTTGTATCGTTCTTCTCAATTTATTTATTTAGCACTGCTCACTGCCGTCTGATCTTGTCTGTATATACATACACCTACTTGTAACTATCGTATTTTGTACAGCACTCACTAAACACTCAACTACGTGAGGGCTACACCCTAATCCATGAAGACTAAGGGTATAGTATTAGACACGACGGCCCTGACTTTGAACCCGCCTCCTTCCTCCCTCCCCCCTTCCCATTCTCCCATCCACCCAACTCCCGCCACCATCAATTATCATCACTCATCCCGGAGCATTAATTATTTATGTCTTGTCTTTTACACCAAGAACGCGCCCTCAGTGCACCTGGACGCTACCGACGGCCTTGCCTTTCTCATGCAGATTTGTTTACACACGAAACGCAATATGCTCTATTTGAGTACCCTTTGCCCTTTCAGACGATGCCAGACTGCAGTGTCAAAGAGGTGGGAAAAAAAAAACATCTGAATCCCTAGAGACAACGTTCTTGCAGTTGCCAAGGCTTTGGGCTCATACGTCTTTGGGATTATTTAAAAAAAAACGAACAGTGAATTGTCTGCTGAAATGAATTTGGGGAAGAAGAGATTAGAGGAAATAATCAAAAGAGCCGGAGTGTATCCTATGGTTTTTTTTCCTTTCTTTTGGAGATTGGAGATAAGTGGGGAGAGGTGGATAACCCCAAGGCAGAAAGTGGAAAGCCACGTTTCACTTCTCCCCTCTCTCTCCCCCTCTTTTCCACTCGCCACTCCTGTCTGTACATTGAACGTTGCACTTTGCACTTCAGCGTAAACTCATGCATAGGTAAAATCCAAAAAAGACTGAAGTATTTGAGAGGGGGTGGGATTGACAAGACTGGGCCAGGTCAGCAAGAACAAGTGATACCCTCTCTCAAGACCTTTGCTCGTTCCTAAAGTCATAGACTGTTGAAAAACTATCAAGGGGCACATAGAATCAAAGTATCAAGAAATGCTTGTATTGGGTTGTACTGTTCTTGCAGAATAATTTGGGAATGGAGACTTAAAACACAGATGGTAAGCAGCACAGACCATAAGCAGACAGATCACATGGTTCTCACACTGTTGCATTGTTCAAAAAGTTGATGATTCGATTTAATCAAATTTTGCTATAGTTAGCTGATATAGGCAGGCTGAAGCGTTCTGCAAAGTTTTTGTTGTTTGTTATTGTTGTTATTGATGGTGGTGGTGGTGATGGGGGTAGTAGTGGTGATGGTAGTGTTTTTTAAAGGATCCCTGTATCACCATTACATGCAGAATTGCGAAACATCTGATTCCTTTTTTTTTGTGCTAAACTAGAATCTTAAGAGATGCACGCAGCAGGATGTATTCCTACATTATCACGAGGAATCAGTCATAATATAGTTACCCCTCCGATATGTTAAATGACAATTTTTTGTTAATTTTGTGCTTGTGTGTGTGGAACATGATACAATGTTACACGTCAAAACCAACGAATTATAACATCTTTTGCAGCGTTTCAACACTGCCAGTATTTGTGGCTTCCAATTCCGGAGCTCATGGGTAATCCTCAGAAGAAAAACAGGTCTAGACAGGCGATCTCCAAAGAAAACATGCTATAAGGAAATGTAGCCGAAGGTGTAATCTTAATTATCATTTGATTGGTACTGTCTTATTCTTTCCTTGGCTAGACAGGGCACGATAAATGAAACCATGCGAAAAATCTGGGACTGGCGTGAAATGTCAGTTGGAAGTCATGCTGGATAGGTCAACACGATCATAATAACCCTACGGTGTTTTGGCATTGTTAGTCAGCTCTCTGACTATATCTATCGTTGGAGGGTGATTTCGTGGTGATCTTTATGCTTGTGAGAAGATGCTTTTTCTCTGAATGACTCAGTTATGGAGGCAGGGAGTCAGAGACAGATGAAGAAGATGATTATTGCGGGATGAGATGTTTGAGCTATTCGGAGGCTGTTGTATGTTCGGATGTAAGGATAGGTGCTTAACACAGACAACGACCTAATTAGGCCGAGTTCCAACAAAGTGACACATCGAAACGATACTATTTTAGTCTACGTATATGATTGCTTGTTGTTCTCAATATCACTTCTGCTGCTGCTGCTGCTGCTGCTGCTGCTGCTGCTGCTGCTGCTGCTGCTGCTGCTGCTATTACTACAACAAAAATAACTATGACTACACCACTATCACTGCTACTCTGTCTACCACTATGTGTTACTATAACAACAATTACTAATTACCACTACTACTACTATTACTACTACTATTACTGTTGCTGCTACTGCTACTGCTTCTACTGCTACTAGACTATTACTACTACACTACTGCTACTACAACTGCTATTATCAGTACAACAACTACTACCATGCCTGAAATTACTACTACTGCTTCTACTACTATTCCCTTTATAACCACCATAGTATTTACTATAGCTGCAGGAACAATAACAGTAAAAACAATCTCGGCTATTTTTACTACCTGCACGACTTCTGCCTTGAGCTTACTACTACTACTACTATCACCACCACTATAACCGGATTTACAAATCAACAAAATGTTACTGATCATTAGGACGAATCCTATCCTTCTAGCATTCTAACACCAGTTAATGACATTTTTGTTCACAGAGCCAGATTTTGACGTTGTCTTCAGGAAACTGGTGTAAATGAAGCGACGTCCTCATTTCCCGTCTTTCCAAGAATCACGGAGTAGAGGTGGGGCCGTGTAGGAGCGTATCCAGCCAGCCGTCTCACCATGAGTAATCCCGGTTCCCCTGCGGAGGGCCAGAGCACGGGCAGTGGATCCACTCTGAAACCCTACTTGAGACGGAAGAAGTCTTCGCTGGGAGAGACCAAGATTGCAGTTTTGGGCATGGCTGGAGTAGGCAAAAGCGGTGAGTAGTAGGTGGTTAGGGATGTTTATGTTCATACGTTAGAATGATGAGTTATTCGAGACTGGATCGCATGCTGGTTAGCAGTGACTGCTCTTTACCCCAAAAACTACCAGTGCAATCCCCACCCCATTCCCATTCCAGCAAGCCAAACGAGGGCGCACATGACAGTATTATGAGTATGGTATACAAGATTAATAACAGAGCACAACAGAGCACAATACAGATGTCTGGATTTCTGGATATAGCTTGGTCGCTGTGCTTTTTTAACCAGTTTCTTTGCTAAATTCTACCCGGCTCTGCACGGACCGCACATCATGACGAACTGCCACTGGTGGTTATAGCTTGTTAAGGGGTCAGTAAGTTGAGGTGGCAATCTAAATCGTACACGTGACTGCCGGAGGTATTGATGATATTGAACTGAGGATTTATATTTTATTTGGTTTCTCCTGCGCTTGAAGTATATACTTTTGGCGAATTCTCTTTCATAGTAATGATCGTCGGACTATAGTGTTATAGTTCTATAGTGTTAGTCATACCCTTCTCTTTAGGAGCTTGACTGCAATCTTGGTAAACAAGAAAATATCCAAATGCCAGACATAGGTTTCGCCGTCTTTCTGGTATGAAACAGATTGGTGAACTTTCCCCGGGTTTAATTAACGTATAGGGTTTCTTGCCTCCTCCCAGCCTCCCTTCTTCTTGTTTTTATCTTTCTTTCTTTCCTTCCTCTCTCCCTTCTATCTTCTTTCTCCCTCCTCCAAAACTCTAGCTAGGGCAGTAACCACCAGTCTCACAGTCTCTGCAAAATGAGGGTCTAGGCTCCAGGAATAGTGAGTCTACGTGTAAGAACTTTTTGTCCATGCAAAAAACTGCTGTAGTAATATGCAGAAAGCTGGGATCTGGCAGTGGGTGGGAATGGGACAAGGAGAGAGAGGGACCTGAATAAAATCGCTTCCACCTCCACCTTCATCCTTCACCCTTCACCCTTCACCTTTTGAGTAGGTGCGGCCTTGAGACTGAGAGACACGCATGTCATGCTGGGATTTCGGTGAGAACCATTAAACCACAGAATTGGTATTTACAGGAACCACGGGTTGCCAGAGGAAACACACGAAGTTACATATTTCCGTTGACAAGACGATTGTGTCTGCCCGTTTGTCTTCCCTACCCGGCATGTGGTCATTGTGTAGGGGTCAATTGCATCGTTCAGGATGAGGTGGAATTGTTGTTGCTAAGCTTAGAGATATAAAGATGCCAATGTTTCCCCAAACGGCTACCTGACCTTTTACACTGACTGCTGCTTCACTGACTTATGGAGAGTGTCCCAAGGCAAAATACTTTCCATATAATATATTATTTAACATTTTTTTCAGATTTTGACACAAAGAAATATGCCCCAAGACCAATCAGACTGTGAGAGCTTTGGCAGCGAATAGGAGTAAGGGTTTAGGCCTTCTCACAGAGTAAACAAGATAACCTTACCCACTTAGCAACAACAACACGGTTTACACTTGAGTAGCAAAATGCCATCTATTCTTAGTCTAGTATTTTCATCTATCAAAGACTTTGAACTTCAAATCCAAGCACTTTCTCTCCTCCCCATGGCTAGTTTTTAGTTTAGTTTTATAGGGGCTGTTTAAAAAAACAAAATGAATACCCTTATGCCAGATACTACTGGTATCTTCATACCTGAAAGAAAAGGTTTAATTTTAACATTTTGCTTACCGGCTACTTAGGACATCATCATCTTTCCTAGTTGTTTTCACTTCAGACTCGCGACTTGCATGTAATTTAAAAGATAGCAGCTGCGGGGGCAGCTGTTTGCAAACCAAAGATCAGGAAACCACTCTTCAAGGTATAGAAATCACTAATCACACCAACCGACCAACACGACCCAGGCGCCACCCAGGGTAAGAAAGCCATTTACAGAATTAAAATGTTATTAGTGAGCCAGTTTAAAATGCACTCTCAAAACTTCAACGATCGTCGGAAATGAGAATAGAACGGCCGTTTCGAAATTCAACGTTTGTCAAAGATGGGAGTAAAATGGCCGTTTTGAAACTCACTTATTCGTCAAACTTGGCGAGTAAAGTATTATGATGTCCTTTTTGAGTTGTTGGTGTGCGCCCTTTTACATACTGTCAGTACAATTTCTTACTGAACTATACCTACCTAGCCCATGACACAAATTCTTCCGAGACATGACGTCTGTGGCCCACGACTGGGGATCGGTTAGGTTGCTGGGTGTCCAAAACGTAAGCGTGTTCATGGTGGCACTCGATAAGAAAATAACAAAGCAGCTCGAAAGGGCTGAATCTTTACACTTTACACTGTGTACTGCTTTGAATGTATCTGAACAAAACCTATTTTTATCTACATTACGGCTGATGAAATGAAAAACATTCCTTCATGAACTTAAACATTTTCCAAAATGGCTAGTAATAGCAAACATGCATTTGTTCTAAACGTATA
Organism: Ellobium chinense; assembly: GCA_033807755.1. Lineage (NCBI taxonomy): Eukaryota > Metazoa > Mollusca > Gastropoda > Ellobiida > Ellobiidae > Ellobium > Ellobium chinense. The sequence continues at coordinate 755,231 of JAWQUT010000165.1, forward strand.
TACTGTACTTATTTTTGTTACATTCCTGATGACGAAATGAACCAAATTAGACTTCATGAACTTACACATTTTCCAAAATGGCTGGTAATAGCAAACGTGCATTTGTTCGAAGTATATACTGTACATACATCGGCTAGATGAAACTTGGAGCAGTGTTTTTGTGTATTGCGCGGAAAACCTTCGCTACCAGGGGGTCAGTCGCCCGTTTGATGAGAATCTGCCAGTTCCCAGGTTAATGGTCGAGAGTCAGCCTAAACCCCGTACAAACGTTAACATGACTTGACAAAACATTGTATGTTTGTAAGATTTTGCCTGTTTCTGTCACTCACATTTTTCGTAAACTAATTTCTAATGTCAGCTGGAGATACAAGAGAATCCACAGGCTTAATTTGCTTTCCCCGAAACAAAAATCTGCTTTCACAGAGTGTTAAGATGTGAGCATTCGATTTTTGTCTTTTTTTTTTTCTAAATAAAAAAGGGGAGTGGGGGAGAGGAATAAGGGTGGTGTGGGTGGACGTGTGAGATTGTATTAGGGAAGGAAAGATAAAGAGCTGTGGCCGTATGCATAATCCATACGTTAATTAACAAGGTGAACACTATTAATGTTTTGGGAGTTTGCCGTGGTTACCACAGTGCGTTAACTAACGTAAGGATTATGCATACGGCCGCTGGTCACAATAAAGGCTTGTTGTCATCGGATTCGACGCGTCACGGCTAATCTAAAAGTGAAATATCGGCATTACAGTTTATAAAACTTGCATGTTCATTTGGTATAATCCTGGGACTCTCCTGAAGGAGGGNGGGGGGGGGAATAAGGATGAGTAATAGTAAATGTGTGGAATTGTAGAGGGGGAGTGAAGGACAACAGCCCTTTTTGTCACGTGGCTTCTAATCGTGACATATCGGCACTCCAAGTATACCAATATCGTATGTTTATCTGGTGTATTCCTGGAACTCACAAAAGAGATGTTCAGTTTTAATGCTAGGGTCAGGGTCAGGGAGAAGAGAACACCCTGGTCCTTAGGCAATACCTGGGGATGTGCTCTCTCTTCCCTAACTTCTCTCCTTAGCCTAGCCCTGCCCTGCCCTCAGTTACAGCTTACCCTTTGCTGAGGACTGCCCACATAATACAATAACAGTTCTTTTCGCGACGCTGCAAGGATCACACAAACGCAGCCATGGCAATACTATTTCCGGGACGCACATGTACGTCATACGTCAACAATGAGCGGACATAAAAGATGTCTAAGCAAAGTGAAGTGACGTGCCGGCAACAGTAGCATCACGCCCCAGTGCAATAAAATGCCTCTAATAGATTTAACTCCGGGATGACTGGATTTGGGTGTGGAAGGATAGGGAAGGGAGGAAGAAAGGAAACATAAACAGCAGACTGAAAGAATTCAACAAATCAGCCCTTTTACAGTAAACAATGAACAGAAAAAATGTATCAAGTTCGATCGATTAGGCAATTAATAGATTATACACCTGAAGCACTAACAGGTTCCGAAACAATAACAGTTTACAAACTCTGAGCGTAATCGATCACGGTGCTTACTCACAAAGGCTTACATGCCTATATAGTTCAACCTGATTCTATCAATTAGTGGCAAGCATCCAGACATGTTAATAAATATTGCCCACGTCGTCACCAATGATCAATGCTTCTCATTTCCTTCTCTCTGTCTCTCTCCCTGTCTCTCTCTGTGTCTCTCTTTCTCTCTCTCTCTCTTGTTTTCTCTCTCTTTCTTCTCTTATTCTCTTACGTCCTCTTATATCAGAGTTCTCTAACGGACGCTGAAGATAACATCCACTGGAATGTTCAGAGAGGACAGGAAGAAAATACAAATCTTCGGGCAGAATGCCGAAACCCGGTTTTCGGACATGAAAAGGCACCGAAAACGGAAAACAAACAGTTGTTTTCTTTTACTAAGCTGTCTACAGAGAGTATACAGAGTTAGCGACAACACATTCGCGTCTAGACCACCTGTTTTGTTTTCAGCCTCCTAGAATCATTGTACAGTACAAACTCCCTATATCCTACTTGTGTGCTTTTAGCATACAAGGATTTTGGCATGGGAAAAAATGTGAGAAAAGTGCGTAGGTGGAAGACAAGAAAAGAGGCAAGTGAGAGGAGAATGCATCGCACATTTCAGTGAGTATCTCACTTTGACAAGATTTCAGGAACGTGAGGATTACGAGCACATTCCTGCAGTGTTGACAGAACTTGCAGGAAATGATGGCTTTTCAAGAGCTTGTCAGTTGTAACATGGCCAACATATGTTTTGTTGCCATGCAAAGAATTCTGTCTCGGTGGTTTGTTTTTGCCGAACTCTTTTCTCAGATCTGTCTTTCTCCACTCCATAATCATTACCTGCAATCAGCAAAGAGGTGTCATAATTTGTCTGAATAACTGTTCCTGCATTTTGCACATTGTGCCATCATCTTTATCTTCTTCGCCAGAATACAAATTTACAATAGCAGCTGACTCTCAATGCATGCTCCAGAAAATAGAACAGAATCTTTTGAAGCCTGGGCTACGTTTCTTTGGTTCCTGCGACGTTGCGAAAGGAGCCATCCTTGAGTTCTGTGGGTAATCCCTTAGCAAAGAGTACGTTTTTAGGTTGGCGTGCGCCAGGAAGGGTGCACATTTGGTAGATATCTGTTAGAAAAGTGTCGCATTTGGCACAAACCGGAAGAAAAAGCTCGGCAACATGCCGGCAACCATTTACGGATTTAAATTTGTTAGTGGAACGTCTTATCAGCGGTCTTGTGTAGGAGGACATTGCAGGAATCAACGGCGGTGTGTATATTAGGGAATGAGGCAAAGAAATAAATATAGCAAGCACCACTCGCAAGTCAGTGCAATGTTTTCTATCTCCTCTCATTAATCGCAGCCATCTTTGCTTGCCTAAAGACTGATACATCATTAGCTAAGGAAGGGGTATGGCGTACCAGTTTGTCAGATTGCAGGGCTCATACAACTGCAATTCTGAATGAGTACAGCACCTTAGCAGGAGCAAACTCATCGATCCTCGTGTGGATACTCACTCCCGGTCACGATGGAGTTGCAGGCAGCAAGAGAGCGACTTGGCTAGCTGGAAATGCTGTTATACGAGGAGCGTATCTTAACAGCCTTCAGGGAAACTATGGCTCAAGAGGAGAGTGATATAGCGGAGATAGCGGACAGGCCAACTGAAAATGCTGAGGAACACTACACATAGAGATCTTAACCAACCTTAAAAAAAAAACTATGACTGCAAAAGGAGAGCGATACGGTGGATAGACTGCAAGCGCTTGGGATCAAACGCAGCAAAGGAGGAAACAATGGGCAGAATAGAGCCAACAGTCTTAAATGCTGACGGAAGACCTGATAGGCTGGCTGAAAATGCTGAGATACATTGCACATGTGAAAAAGACAACAACCCCTAAAGAAACTATGACTGAAAAGGAGAGTGATATATTGAAGAGATTATGAGCTCTTGGAGTCATCCGCGGAATTGCAGCTAAGGAAGGAACAGCTGGACAAAACAGAGCCCACCGTAATCACATGCTGTCAGACAATAGGAGAGAGGATAGGCTTGCCGGAAATGCTGAGATCCCAAGGAGCATTACACATGAGAGAAAAAGAGATCTTAATAACCTTCAGGGAACCTATGACAGAAGAGGAGAGTGATACAGTGGAGAAAGCAGCTAGGCTAGCTAGAAATGCTAAGGTACGACGAGACTGCACATAGGAGACAAAAATATCTTAGAGAAACTATGATCGAAGAGGAGAAGATATGGTGGAGAGGCTGCCAGCCCCTTAAGGTCAGACGAGAAGCAGCAGAAAAGAGTCAACTGTAATCAAATTCTGATTTGCACCGTTATCCGAAGAAACCTGGCCCGTATAAATATATTGACGTGGATGACACAGCGGCAGTGGACATGACTGAGTTGCGATGATGTCTATTCTACAATGAAGTAATCAAATTCGTCAGTTCCACTATCTTTTATCGTCATCACCCGTAGACAGAAACCAATAAGTAGGTTGTTACAGCTTATCCAGCACATGTACAACAGCGATCATCTTCATCAGCAGCTACATTGGTCATCAGAATCATCATCATCAAGGTCACCATCATTATCATCGTCATCAAATCATCATGATCATCATCATCGTTAGCATCATAGAAAGGAGTGTGTTTGCATGTACGTGCTTGTGTGTGAGTGTAGCTTTGTCTGAGTGTTTAGGTGTACCATTGCTTAAAATAACTCAGACACTTGAACGTTTCTCATTCTCACGCCCTTCCACTATGCCTCTCAGTTGTTCTGTTTCTGTTTCTATTTCTAGCCCTTGGATTCCCAATAACTTGCTTTTCTTTGTATGGCTCTTATTTCAATTGTCAGTTTTGAAAAAAATGCTCAGACACAAAATGTCAACATTTTTTTTTTAAAACAGAAATGAATTAGATATTTTTCAATAGTGTTGTGTTAACTCTGGGCAGAACAGTATTCAATCATCATCATCATTATTATCATCATCGTCTTTACGTATTTCCAAAAAAGAAACAGACTAGATCTATAACAAAAACGTCTGCCAAGGCATAGGATGTATATGAGAATTTGATCACATTACTTTGAGTGTACAACCCAGTAAACATGGAAATATAAACAAAACAAAATTAGCTTTACAGGTCCAAACATATGTTCTTTCTAGATTCTAGCCTGAAATAAAGAGTGATTAAAAGATGCTTTCAAATAGGTTCAGCCTTGAAATCACTCAAGAAAGAGAGGTTATGGAAAACAATGAATCGTCATCATCATCATCATTGTCATCATAATCACCATCACCACTGTAAAATAAACGTCAGCATCATCATCAATATCATCATCATCATCATCATCAATGTAAAATAAACGCCATCATCATCATATATGATGACAATAAAATAAAATAAAATAAAGGCCTCTCAAATATTATTACTGGAGAATTTTACTTAACATAAAAATTTCACATCATCATCATCATTACTCAGTCATCATCTTACACGTTCTCGTCGCCACCATACGTTGTTTTCAGTCAGTCGTCAAGGGCTATAATTTCTGTAGGATAAAATGTTATGACAGTGTTGTGTTTCGCTCCAGACTAATCGTTTTTAACTAACAGACAACTGATTGCTACCAGTCTGCCATACCCATCTCTCTCTGTCTCCCTTTCTGTTTCTCTCTCACTCTCTAATTTTAGCAATTTGTTCATTTTCTTACCAACTTTGTGTCTCTTTGTCTCTCTCTATGTATGTGTGTATGTGTGTGTCTCTCTCACTTTGTTTCTCTCTCTTTCTTTCTATCTTCTCTCCTTTTCTATTTGGTCTGCATTAATCTTCCTATAGACACTTTTTTCCTCCAAAAAACACAAGTATGTTAACGAGCCTTTGCTTATAAACCTTCTAGAATATCAATTTCTCTCTCTCCCTCCCTCTCCCTCTCCCTCTCTCTCTCTCTCTCTTTCTCTTTCTCTTACTCTCGCACACACACACACACACACACACACACACACACACACACACACACACACACACAGATATTACACTCATGCACACACTGCTTGCGTGAATGGGTCTGTCTGTCTGTCTGTCTGTCTGTCTGTCTGTCTGTCTGTGCCATTCCATGTCCTCCTGCCCGCGCTGTGTATTGGCTAAGTGTTTTGTGTTTATCAAGATTCTAAATGACAAACTGGTCCATTTCTCCCACTCCGAGTAGATCTAATAAAGAAAGACGTCTGCGCGATAGTTTTGATGGAACCAACCCTGACGGGGAAGCAGTGGGGCGTCAGGGAAAAGTTCGCGGGCGGACCGGTAGGTTGGGTGCCCATTAGTTTGTTTGATAATGAATAGGAGGGAAAGTAAACTGACGAGATCACCCAGCTGTGCATATTGTCAAAGGAGGAAGTGGGTATGCAAAAGACGAAAAATTTAGGAGGTCGGCCCGGAGTAGGTTNGGGGGGGGGGGGGAGGGGAAAGGAGAGAGGTGGCAATGGAAAATGGAGGGCAAAGGAAAAGGGGAGAAAGAGAGGAGAGGAAATGGGACAGGAGAAGGGGAGTGGGAGATGAGGAGGGGAGTGGGAAAGGAGAAGGGAGTGGGAAAGGAAGAGGGAACGAGAAAGAAGAGGCGAAGTGGAAATGTAGAGAAGGTGTAGGAAAGGAAAGGAGGAGAGAGGCGGGAGAGGGAAAGCAAAAAAAAAAGAAGAGGATGAGTGGGAGAGGGGTGAGATGGGAAAGGGAGAAAGAGTGGAAAAGGGTAGGGTAGCAGTGGGAAAGGAAAGGGACGGAAAAAGAAGAGGCAGAGTGGAAAAGAATAGGAGGAGTGGGAAAGGAGAGTGGGAATGAGTAGAGAGAGGGTGTGTTGGAAAGATTAGCTGGAAGTAGGAAAAAGGGGAGGGGGGGGGGAATCGGAAAGGAGAGGAAGGGTGGAAAGGATAAGGGGAAGGGGGAGACGAAAAGCATTACCTGTCATCATCTCAAAGGATACGCCTTCAAGACCCCATTATGTTCTACGCCCATGTTGAAGGCGAAGTTTGAGAAGGGTAGCGAGTGACGTATTAAGGGCATTTCATCACCGCCATGACAGTTGGAGAAAATGGTCAATAAATAAACACAGGGGCCGTGTAAATAACGACGTACGAGGTCAAAGAAATAAATAACTGTCAACGGAGACGGAAATAAATGAAAATGGAGTTTATCAGCCGAAGAGAGGTGAGCGTAAGAAGGGCATGTCTTTTCCACGGCAATTTCAATATGGTGCATGCATTAACCGGTATATTTTAGTTTATGTAGGCGTATGTGCTAAGCTACGATGAGTGAGGGGTATCGTAAATGTGAATGATAGGGATCAGATATGGGGG
>JAWQUT010000165.1:762124-798542 GCA_033807755.1 Ellobium chinense
GGGGGGTAAGAGAGTGAAGGGTGTTGTTAAGTGGAGGCATGCAAAAATGTGCGCTTGAGGTTGCAGGAGCCAAACTATAAAAACTTCTTTGAGCCATTTAATAAAAAATTTGTCCTCGAACAACAGGAACGTTCCGAGAACGCTAAAGCTAGCCGGGGGTCTGGTGCCATCACTGTGCTCAAATTTTAATTATACTGTATACTGTTTACAGAGGGAGTCCTTCATTTAGATTTTTCACAATTTTAAATTAGATTAAAAGAGGTTAAAAATTTGGCCTTCTCTTGCAGATCACAGGCCCGCACAAACGAAATCCGCTGAAGTCATTGGAAAACACTGCCTGCAGCAATTATTTTTTAACAAAATCAGGACTGAATGTCACCATTTTTGCGGTGTGGTTTCATGTTATACTATTATTTCTACACAGTCTGTCCAAAGGACAGATTTTATACTCTGCTACTATCGACTCTGTCAGTCCAATTTTTTATTTTTATTTTTACCAATTAGGCTCCTGCAACCTTTCACTTAACAATGTTCCTGGACTTTCAGGATGCTATCACATTAATCACAGACACCGACAGACTGTCACAGATGTTTGTTTTTTTTAAAAAAAAAANGGGGGGGGGGGAAGGAATACGACACTTTGATTGTCTCATTAACGAGAAAAGAGTTTGCCTTATCATACCAAACGCTTCGAGACGACATTTCCATAGATCTTTCTTTATGAGCTAGAGTGTTCAAGTGATTCTCGAACCCTTTTAGAATTGGGTGAGCTTACGAATTTCCGGTTTATCATCTAACACTATGGAAGGGAGAGATCTTCGTCTAAAGCCGAGAAAATGATGTTTTCGGACGTGAATAATTTTGTAAAATCGAGGCATGCAAATTCCAAGAAAATTATCAGACAATCGTCCTATCGGCACGCCTTGCCTTCTGCAGTGTGAAGCCACCAAGATTTTGAAACAACATTCGATGTACTTCCGCAGCAAAATATTGCACTCTTCCCGAACTCATAATTTCTTTCATTTTCACCAGTGAATTTTTATTGAATGTTTTGAGGCAGACGAAACAAATGGTTGGGGGAAAGGAGTGAGGATTAAGATTTTATCATATTATTGGATAGGATTTCTTATAGAACTTGTGTAGCAAGTCTTAGATTACTCGAAGATAGACCGTATTTATTTATTTATTTATTTATTTATTTATTTATTTATTTATTTATTTATACGAGCAGGGGGGAAGGGGCATATGTAGTAAAGGTAGCCCGAGAGGGAAAGAAACGAGCAAACCAAGCTGGAAGTAATGAGGAGCAGTAGGCAGTAGGCACTCACTGCAAAGACTAACTTTTTAGATTGGGGTACATTCCTCAGGCTTCCTCATCTACGCCTCTGCATTCCAAAGGAACGGTGAGAAGTGGCGAAGTGCACAGCCTGTTAATTGCGAGTGTATTAGGTATATGAGCAGATAAGAACCGTGTCGCTTGGCGCGTGAGATGTGAATATATATATGTGTTTCTGACAACCCAAGGTGTTAGAAAATTTTCGGTGTGGGTGTAACAGATGCTGCCAATTTTCTCGCCTACACGCCATGGTATAGAAAATTTTCCAGAGGGTTAATTAGCTATTCAGCCAATATTAATGCAGATAGATCTAGGTCGAAGGCGTAAAGGTTTAGGATATTAGGCATATTTGTAACATCGGGTAGTTGGTTTTTTTTTAATATATTACACTGCTTGTGTGAAAGTAGAACACACCGAATTTGACATGGCACGATAGGCCAAATCGTGACGCAGGAAGACCTCTGTCCTTTTGTATAATGGCATTAAAATCGTGTCGTATCGTGTCGTGTCGTGTCGTGTCGAGTTTGGTGGAATCTGCTCCATCCGATCGACAATGAAAAGGACTGAACATAAAAATATTCCGGCGACATGACGTGATGTGCCGAATCCGGTGGGCTTGTGCCCTAACAGTACTAACACTGTAATGCTAAAAGTTAAAGTGACAACTGAGCGAGCCGATGTTGTTTGGCTGTCGAAGACAGTAGTCGTTGTTGATAGCAATGTTCGTGGTGACTAGATTAGATGTGCAAGTGATGGTTCTGACAAATTTTGCTACCAGCAAAGGTGATTGATACTTCTTTGATGATGGTCGTGGTTGCTATTCGCGGGGATTGAAGTAGGAATGGTGTGTTCTTTTCCTTCAGCAAAGATGACGTATTTGATCCTAATTTCTCCCCTTTCCCCCTGCCCTTCCCCATACACGTTTGTTGTTGTTTTGGTTCACTTGTATATCTGCCCAATCAATAAGTATGCGCTTTACATTCCTTCGGCAGTCACACATAACTTCTCAGAAGGACTGCCAGATTTATTTCAGATGTCGGGCCAAATTTATAACCCCACCAAGAAAAGCCAAAAATCGCCACCTAACCTAAATTCAGCGCCAACATACATTTAATTTTTCATGAAAATCGTTGCTTTTTATTTTAAAATAAGATAAGAGCAACAGAAAGATAGACTATTTATCTTTAAGTTTCCATGTTTTTCCTGTGCTAAACTGTGGCTCTCTGATTAAGATACCAGCGGCAGTGTGATAATTCTGACTGCAAAGGACATCTTATTGTGTAGTACTGGCATGATTGCGGCGTGCCTGAAATTGCAGTGACATATAAAAGTAACACTATGTCGAGTAAATCATAATTAATATACAGTCTGAAACTGGATCAAGATTAAAATGCCAACACAAAACAAACAAACAAACAAACAAAAATACTAATGTAGCAGGCGAAAATTTAGCTCAAAAAATATTTTCCAAAATCGTCAAATTTCATAAATTTTGGCACAAATATCTACAAACTGGCAACCCTGTCTCAGAGCAGTTCAAGTGAGTCGACTCGCATCTGAGTGCCGCAAGTGTAACTGAGCTGATTTCCATTAATATTTCTTGGCAACCTCCTCCTGTAAATAAGCCTTATTGCAATGAAAACATCTCCCGAACTTTCATGCACCTATAAATGCAGTAGACCCAGCTGCCGTAGCGAAATGCTAGGTAAACTGTACTAAAGTGCACACGACGCTCTGCAAAAGCCAATGATCAATCTGCCTAGGCTAGTGCGAAAAAAAAAGCCTGGTATTTTGTAAGAACGTGCACTTTGCGAACCTACCGGATCCAGCGCATCATACGACTTTTTTGTTTGTTTGGAGTGGACATACCGACCGGACATCTAATATACATCTTATGGAGTATTTTGACTGGATTGCATATTAAGTTGAAACTTAAATGGTGATTTCTATCTAATATGATTTTGGATGTCAGTAGACAAAAAGACCGGGCTCTTAAGAGAAGCAGTTCATTGCACGGATGCAGCTGATTTTTTTTTAATATCAACATTAAACTAATTCCAGACGTAGCTGAAATTTACACCTACCCCACCTACTACCCTCGCCCCTCCCCTTTTTTTTTCTTTTGCTTTGTTATCGTCTTGTGATATCTCAGTAATGCCCAGTTTCTCAGAACGATAAAATGAATCACTTCTCCTCATTCATTCCTCGTACAACCATTATCGTTCAGTGTGCCTATGTACTCCTGCCCTAGAGCATTGTTCCTCTTGTCAATGGCCTGGGCAGGGCTGCGATCCAAAGTGGATTTTCCTTCTGAGATCGGGTTCTTGAACAGTTTGTAAAGTATTCCATTATGGTAAATATGACCACAGTAGTCGAATTCCTTTATGTGTCTGAAAGGTCGGGAAATGCTTCCAGTACAATATTATGGCTTATTTACATAAGAAAACTGCCTAAAGATATTAATAGAAATTTATTTTGCCAAGGCCGTGCCATTCGGAGTCGAGACGGCCCAACTATCAACTTATGGTGTCAGTTATCATTTAAAAGTCTGTTTCGTAGCATCAACGGATTCTTAGGCGGGCAGGGGTCTTAAGATGTGGGTTCACAGGCGATGAACAATTATTATTGTGATTTTTTTTTTTTTTAAATGCAACAGGAAAACGCTAGAGTAACGAAAAGTTAGCCATTTCCTCTTCTTTTGTCCTCCATATCAGTAACCTGTTTTCATCCTTACAACAAAATTCACCAACCGTCAATCATCACTGGAAAGCCAGCGTTACCTTTCACATTCCTTTCTCTACCAGCCGGCACCGTTCTGGCATCGGAACTATTCCCAAACTCCCAAACTGACCGATAATGTAATAACGTACGAGTTTGGCACACCTGCTGTTTGTTTCGCCTTCTTTTGATTCGCGTTTCGTGTTTTTCATCCTACCCGTGGCGCCTGCGCAGAGGTCAGTGTACAGTAAAGTGAGAACTCGTAGAAAAGGAGGCGATTATATTATTATAGCCTACATTACATTTTATGCATGATTTAACGCGTAAGCTTTCACTCATTCAGTAATGGCTTACTTTCATCATTCGTATCACGCGCACACATTTCTTGATTGCAAATCACGATGTAAGAGCGAACAGCGATTCTACGCAATAATAAACACAATTCTAGTAGTAAAGGAAGGTGCCATCATAAAAACTCATAAACTGTTGGCCTATATACGACTGTCGTGTGGAAAACAAAATTAGGAGTAACAGATACAAAATTTCTGAAGCAATAAGAAGAAAAACCCCAAATTTAAGACAGTGATTTTAAAAACCGTTCTGTTTTACTACTAGAGGTGTGTCAATGCCGTCACAGTTGGTCTTTATGTACCCGCGATGAGAAGGGACAAAGGAGGATTAATATTGATGACAGACATGAATGTATCTCCCTTTTTATGCCCTCGCCTCCTGTTTTCCTCTCAGACCTCTTCCTTTGTGTTTATGGAAGTGGAAACAGACGCAGTCATGTAGCCTAAACTAGCCTCTCTCTCTCTCTCTCTCTCTCTCTCTCTCTCTCTCTCTCTCTCTCTCTTTCTCTCTCTCTTTGTGTGTCTCTGTCTCTGCTATCTCCTTCTCTCTCTTTATCTCTCTCTGCCTCTCCTTTCTTTCACTGGCAGTTGTTTTGCATCACTATATTATAATGGTTGATCAGTATCTCATGTGTGTGTGTGTGTGTGTGTGTGTGTGTGTGTGTGTGTGCGTGTGTGTGTGTGTGTGCGTGTGTGTGTGTGTGTGTGTGTGTGTGTGTGTGTGTGTGTGTGTGTGTGTGTGTGTGTGTGTGTGTGTGATTCAGCAGTTGGAGGGAGGAGAGTGTGAGAGAGCAAGTTATGACTCCCTGACCCCAGACTTCAATATCCGAACACATTCATAAAACCTGTTAGTCTAATAATGACTGGTTTATGCAACTCATGTGATGAGAAGAGTTTGATAAGTAACTTCATTCAAGGTTAATAGTTAACAGCCATCGACATCGACTATCAGATGTTAACTTTTTCAGATCCATTGTTTTGTATGTCGACTTTCAGTAGCAATTTATAATGAAAACGGAAGTCGATAGACAATAGACGAGTCCGTCAGCACAGTGGTCGATGTTAGTGATAATTACCTAGCTTAGTCTATAGAGACGTCTAAGCAACTGCTGCCCCGTCCGTGTAACTTTCATCTTCGGGGTATGGCTTGCCGAGGTTTATAAAAATATTGCTATTTTTTATCATGTACATGTAGTTGGTTGTTTTAATAGCTTCTTCCAGTCCTTGAGCAGATTCTTCTATTTGTATCCCTCTTCTATCCCTGCTAGAAGGATGCTAGAAGGATGCTATGTGTTATTTGAATATGGATAACTACACTCAATCAGATTATTCTTGTCTAATATCTCCTCTCCTCTCTCCCCTCTCTCTCTCTCTCTCTCTCTCTCTCTCTCTCTCTCTCTCTCGTTGGGGACACAGTTTTGCCATCAAGACATATACATATGTATAGATTTGAATGATAGTCCTTTCGGTAAATCCTTTACCAAAGTTCTTTCTCCCCTATTTTCTCTCCTCTTTGCTCTTTTCTCCCCCGCATTACCACCTTAACATAAACCTTACTGTATCTTGTATTTCAGCTCTATGTGTGAGATTTCTCACCAAGAGATTCATCGGCGAATATGATCAAGCAAACGGTAAGCCACTCTTAAATTTTGTTCACATCAATGGATGCTAGAGGGGGCTGTGGGACACACAGTCTGAACATCATAAAATTGAGTAGGAGGAATGCAAAACGCCGATATATTCATGAAACTTTATTGTACAATGAAACCTCGATATTAGGTGCTCTTGCATACTGACCTTCCAGAAAACCGCGGTCGGAAATTGGTTCAAATTTCCGCGCTTTTTGGTTGTTGGTTTTTTGTTTTTTTTTTTGGCGTGCTTTACGACTGGAATGCANTCCCACAAATTTAGACACTGACTGTAAATTTGGCTCACGTTTTCCTGATTTGAGCCCGAAAAATACACTTTTCCGCCACGATGACAATATTGCGTCAACGTCAAAGAGAACACAGAAAATGTGTCACATTCTAAACTTTGCAACGGTGCGGTAATAAACAATACAACATGGTGATATCATCTGTCAAAGTTATTGTTGCAAAATTTGTGCAAATTTTGGTGCAAATTTTACCCTTTTTTTTTAACAATTCTGGAAGATTTCAGGGTTTGAAGTGCAATTTTCTGCTGGGACAATATATACCTTGTTATTAAGTAATGAATGTCACATGTACGAAATCATAATTATTCTATCATTTCATTATCCACGTGGATCTTACTATTAAAGTATACTTCAATAATAAGTACAGTTGTTTTGGCCTTTTTTCCATGCATAGAGGCAAACATTATATTGAGATTCCTCTGTAATTCGATGCCGTCAATAAATGACTTCATGAATTCCTGAAGTTTCGATCATATTAGTATTGCGCAGCGTTCGTTATTATGTGAAGTCCTGTGAGCACCAATGTCATACCCAATGTTCTTACCATCCAAACTGGAGATTATTGCTGTGTCGGATTTCTTTTTGCATATTCATTTCCTTTATTTAGTATATATAATGCAGTTATGTCGTTTTGTCTTTTACTTGCCATGCATGATCAATGTTTGACCACCCTATGTTAGTATATAACCTGGGTTGGATTAAATAAATTGAAATTGAAACTGAAGGTTTGCTTCAAGGACTTATTTCCTGGCCATGCCACTTTTTTTCTTTTGTTGTTTTTGTAGATTCTCTTTGTACAGGCAGATTTTGATAAGTTAGTGGAAAGTTTTGCTGTTTCTTTTCGTGCTCACAGGACTTCGACATAATAACGAACTATGTCGGCTAGTCCTGCCATCAAAGTGTGAATACGCTGGACTGAAGTTGTGCATGTACTGTATATATTGAGAACTATCCATTGTATCGTTGTTTTGTTATATACAGTATTATTTTACTTACATGGGCTAGACTATTAAACCATCCTTATTTTTATTTGGCAAGTGGCGAATTTAAAACGCAAGTAACATGAATAACTGCTGTTGTAACATCAATAAATCGCTCTCTGTTAATTCATTTGCACAGTCATGCAGGCATCACAAGTCAGAACTCCAGCAATCATTACATCCGATTTCCATTGTCAGAGGAATGTGATTGGCTGATATGGTCTGTAACACTGGTTTTTATTGGCTGATGCATATTTTAATTTCGGAAGTGAGATTTGATAATGCGCTATTATTTTGCACAAACCGGAAGTGAGCTTTATTGGCATTGACTCAGTGCATATTCTTTGGCTTGTTGATGACTTCTTTAAGAAAGCATTTGTTTGAAAATTATTTTTTACTTTTATTCACTGTCTTGTTGTGAATTGCGCGGAGTGAAAGCGGCAGTTAAATCGCCATTATTCAGCTTATCAGTGTACATGTTTTGACATTGTCGTTTCAAAATTAGAAAAGTTATCGGCACTGCTTCCGTTTCTGGAAAACGTATCAATGGACTGCAGGCCAGGAACTTAATTTTTTAAAACGTAAGATTGCCTTCTTTACTACAAAGGAATCTACCTTGCGGTGAGGAGCTCTCCAAGAATACTGGCATGTCTCTTTTATCCTATCATCACAAATATCCGCTCTGAGGGGTTCTTTTCCAGGAGCGCAGTGGCGCAAACCTTGACCGATTTTTGTGACCGTATCAGCTGCAAATGTTTGCGGTCTTTTTCGACAAATTAAGCCTCAATTTTCCTGGATATTCCATGAGAGGATTACAAGCGTAAGAAGATTTCTAGGAGACTTTGTTTTCCAATCAAATTCAAGAAGGATGCATGCATCCTGGAGAAGAAATGAATCGTTCCTGATAACGCGAATCCCCCAGCGTCTGCGGTAGGTTATCCGATGATAAAACCTGACCGAGGAGATAATATTATAATGTACACGAATCTTGTTACAACAGACACTGGATACAGCTCCGAATTAATATGATGTAAAACATGATGCTGTTTTTATCACACCCTGCAAATGTTTTTGACATTAACTTTCTGTTTCCAGAAAACAAATACAAGTGCAGCACAACACTCGAGGGGGAGTCAGTTACTTTCGAGCTGCTAGACACCAGGTCTAATGTGAGTGAAGACATGTTTTCATTTCGTTTTACTATCATGCTCTGCCTTACTCCTTCTGCCTATATTATTCACTCCCCATTCTCTCTAGGCGGATGGGTGAAGGTGTCTGTTGTTTGTCTGTTTGTTTGTTTGTTTGTTTGTTTGTTTGTCTGTTTGTTTGTTTGTTTGTTTTGTTTGTTTGTCTGTTTGTTTGTTTGTTTGTTTGTTTGTTTGTTTGTTTGTTGATTGGTAGGTAGGTAGGTAGGTAGGTAGGTTGGTTGGTTGGTTGGTTGGTTGGTTGGTTGGTTGGTTGGTTGGTTGGTTGGTTGGACGAGATAACGGATATCTCGGTGACGGGAGTTACCGATCATTGTGATTGGCATTCTCTTGTCTTGTCAACATTTTATAGTGTGGTGCATGTACTTATTTCAACAGTTTCTCATCATATTATTGTACTGTGATCTTGTTCAAGAGGAGACGTTATTGAGATTAATAATCGTTTTTATTTTTTTTAACTTGTTTATAATTGATCGCTAGAAATTCTCAATCCATGAATTGCATAAGATGGTATGTCTAGTTTAATTTATATTACAGTGGCTCCAAATCGGAAGAAAGTGAATAGGGCTTTGGAGGTGTGGAGAGGAAGGTGTGTGTGTGTGTGTGGGGGNGGGGGGGGGGGGAGGGTGTGTTTCACTCCAGTCACAATCACGTCAACTTGTCTTCCTCCACAACAGCAACTGAGCTTACCAACCAGTACGGTCACTATGTTATGCTTACAGAATGACGACATGGGAGCCCGTGATGACGTTGTACGCTGGGCGGACGGATTCGTGCTGGTGTACTCGGTGACGTCACGGAAGACCTTCGAGGTGCTGGCGGACGTGCGGCGGAAGGTGGAAGACATGAAGAAGGTGACACACGTCCCTGTGATACTGGTGGGCAACAAGGCTGACCTCGCGCACGTCAGACAGGTCACACAGGATGAGGGTAAGAGGAAGAAAGAGGCAGGCAATGTCTCGAAACTCTCCCACTTAAAGCTTGGTTTCGGGTTAACCGTCGTGATGCGATAATAGAATTAATTCTACCTCCTGCTAGCTACTCTTGAATGCGGCAGTAGAATATATTCGCATCTCCTTGCCGAGAGCTGGGTGCGACGATCGAATATTGCAGCCCAGTGTCAGCTGATCGACCGGCAGACAACACATGCAACGGTCATTATCAGTAACAATGGTCATGCACCCAGCGGGAGGCTGGACCTGAAGTGCCTCGCGCTACGAGAGTTAATGGCAGGGCTAGGGAAGAAGAAACACTCTTAGAGCAGTCCCTGACATCACTATTCTAAAAATTCTCCCATGTGTGTTTTCGTTTCTTAACCCTGCTCCAAACTTTAAACCAATGATTATGTGGAACTTCCGGGTTATTGCCACAAGACAGAGGCGTACACCTTTATGCGTGTGAGGGAAGTGGGATGGGGAGGGGGTGAATTTTGCAATAATTATGGTATAGTCGTTTCCACGATGAGTGTTACGTAGATCTGAAGTATTGGGGAGTATTGAGTTTAAAAAATTGCCTCGTAAATCCCTCAAGAGAAACCGTACATTTTTTTTTCTTCTTAGACGTAGCTGCGCCGCTGGAGCTTGGACAGTAAGATATTCACATTTAAAGAATACTCTTCAGCAAAAAAATACAAAACAATGGAAATATATAGAAAATATTAAGAGTTTCTTGGCAAATTGCACCAAATAGAAGTTTTAGCTCATTCTGCTTACGTCATTTGTCCTACAATGTTTCAGAATTAAATTTTGCCTGTCTTGAAAAACTTGCTTTGTGTCTGGTAAGTGGTTTCCTTTCTCACACCTTCCCCCTCTACTCCCTCTGCCACCAAGTAAGTGTACATGTACAACGCATTTTGTTATGAAGCCTTTCACATTACTTTCATATAAGCTGACCTTTTCGCTGAAATGTAACAGGTGGACTGATATAAAGTCCATGTAGATCAAATACCACGGGTATAAAGAACTAAACATTTTGCAATGTTCTATTCCTTATCTGATTCAGTGTTTTATGCGGAGGAAGGGTTAAAAGGAAATTTGGGGTCGGAGCTGAGATGGAGAATGGAGGTTGCAGATTTAAATCCCTTCCGATGAAAAAAAAAAAAGAAAAACACCGACAGAGGGACACTTGGTAGTTATGACCTAAGCGTGGCCCAATCCCTTTAGAGTGTCAGGAAGTCAAAGGGCTGAAACACTTGGTAGACGGGGGTATCTTCCTCTGAAGATCTTCTGTTGCCTCGCTTTCCGAGTAAAAGAATTTTCTATCTCCGTCTTCAGATTGAGACAAGTAACAAAAGTGAATGCAGTAATGCCATAAAAAAGAAGGATAAGGAAAGGGGAAGGAAAGATGAGGATATTATGTTATCTTAACAAAGGCTGTGAACTTTACATTTATAAAGGATGAAAGTTGTTCCACGTTGTCTGTAGCATTCCTTTGTGCTTCAATTGCTTCCCAGAACTTAAAGACTTTTTTGAGCATCCTTTGCATTCGCAGTAACAGACTGTAACAATTATATTACGTAACACCCACTGTGTTATGTTGCATTTCTCGAACATGCTCTATAATAACAGTCATTTGAAGTGGATCTTTCGATCTTTCTCTTTCTTAGGCTCTCCCAGTCCTTTTTCATTATGTGCTTTCGGTTATGACCATAATGCTGTAAGTTATATACATGTCCCCATAACTGTGGAACTTATACGCGGTAGGTCTGCAGGATGAAAGGAGAGATTGAGAAGAAGAATGGGAAAAGGAGGAAGAGACCGGACCTAAAATAAAAATAAAAAAACTTGCAAATGTCACACTTTGTCAGATCTTAGGCTTGCCGCACACGAATTCTGCATCTAAACTGAATTGGCAAACGTGTTCATGTACGTGTACATACGTTACGTCATATACAAGAAGATGAAGGAACGCCGCGCACTGAGGTAACTATTGTTAAATTAAAGTGTGTATGAGAGCTCCTTTTATCTTTTTGTACGGACGCCAAGAGTCAATTACATCACTTCAGACAGCTGTTGGAGCGCATATGTTGGTCCTACCACATCTGATTCCCTTTCGGTTTCCCCTTTTCTCTCTCTCTCTCAGCAACAATTCAACGCATACGTGTATGCCCAAACATTTTCTTTGCTCGTCTTACGAGGGTGGATGAAAAAGTTCGCGGCATCGCTCAGAAAACGTGTGAATTTTGACAACGTGAATACAGCAGTCACTGGCTACGTTTCTCATGACACTACACCAATTTTTATTATGATTCAGTATTTCCCATGCAAATGACAGAATCATAAAATAGGCAGTGGTGTGCATTATCAGTAATTGAAATGTATCATCATTAAAAAAAAAAAAATTATTAAAACGGAGATACGCCTATGGACCGATAAGGAAAGAAAGAAATAGGATTCCGAAATTAAAAACGGTGGAGCAAAACCTAATATTAACCCAAGGTCTGGAATTTCTAAGTGTGCAAAAACTATCACTCAAGTGAAAGCCATTCGTTGCATGCTTTTGGACGATGGAAGTGTTATCATCAGGCAATAGCTAAGTGCAGTTTGCTTTGAAAAATATCTTAAGCATGAAAATGCCCAGAATGTTCTATTTCAGGACAATGCAAGAACTCACGTCCTCCTTGTGCATGACAGTACCGAATCTGTTCGTCGCGTAATCAGATTTCTTTTTTTGTGCTCCTGGATTGAATTATTATGGCTCCATCTGACTTTAACCGCTCTCAATAGCTGAGAGGAGATGTGAAGGGGTTTCTGCTGAAGACAGTGAAGAAATTTAACTAATAATAAGCATCCTAGCTTATTTTAATTTTAGGACCCTGTCATGTTCAAAATTATAAAAGTTTGTGTAGTAGTGAAACTCGGATATAACGAGGTTGTCGGGACCGACCGTCCGTGCTCGTTAGAACCGATGGCTCGTTACACGCATGGTCCACTGAAAATCATGTAAAAACTGTCAGTAGTGTCAGGGAGACCCATATACTAGATCTAACATGGCTAGACTGCTCGCTGCGGATAGAGCGGAAGACTTGCGCCTTGTCTATCCAGGGGTCACTTCGATTATTTTTAGTTTTGTTTCGAAGGACAGACATTTTCTCTTCCTCGATTCCATCATTAACAGGTGTAAACAAAGCAATGCAAATGTTGAGAGTTGAGAAACGAATGACTGACCGATCGTAATCACCGTTTCTGCGATTGTTGTGATTGAAATCAAAATTGCCTAGCGCAATGATTGGTCTAAACAACAGGCTTGGCCAATCATTAGCCGAGCATATCAATCCCATCTTCCTCCCGTCGCATGGTCACATCTCCACCGCATCCTTCCCTACCCCGCTTCTTGGTCTACTGCGCAACTATTTTGTACCGGTAATCCTACAGGTAAATTACATAAGCGAGATTTGCCAATTGTTGGCAACTGTTAATGTTACGTAGCTTAATAAACGTTCGAGTTCCTCGCCGCTGAAAGTTTTATTGCGGACGAAAGGGTTGCGAGGGCTTAATTGCAGGTTGGTTACCTCGTTAGGGCCGTGTTTAGCGGATTTTGTGCTCGTTATATGAAAGGCAAGTTTACTATTACAAAGAAGGAAAAAATACGGGGATTTTCATTTGCTCGGTACATCCGAGAACTCGTTTTATCCGTGCTCGTTATATTCGTGAAAAATACCTATAGAAAACTACCATAGATTCATTTTGTCAAAATTCACAAGGTTTTCTGGGCGAGGCCACAAACTTTTTTAATCCACTCTCGTATGACTGAAACTTTTTGTCATGACGTTGCAGGAGCCCGACTGGCGGCGGAGCTCAGCTGTTCCTTCATGGAGGTGTCAGCATCAGAGGATGTTACCAAAGTGACAGATGCTTTTCACACACTGTGCAGGGAGATAATCGACTACAAGCGCCGATCTAGGACTTTCCTAGACAGAGTTTTCGGACTTAAAAAATCATGACGACGGAATTTCATTCACGAATCAATTAACTGTATCACTGCGCAAAGGTGTTTGTGCATGTTCATCGTTTGATTGTGTTGCTTCATTATGTACATTGTCATAAAATTTTACTGTCTAGTTTATGTAAATAAAGTATAATTAGTTCACAATCATTCTTGAGTGGAAATTTTGTCTTAACAGAAAGTGTGTTGTGTACATGTATTTCTGAAGTAATGTTAAGTCACATGTAGAATCTAAGCGCATACCACAGAAAAAAAAATCTACAGAAAAGACATAAAATATACCTGAATGTTTAAGAGTGCCGTCCACCCAAAGATCGGTTCTGACCAGAGAATGGTCATAAGTAAAACTTTTTTTTTTTCTTCAAAGTGATTCAATACTACAGTGTGATTCAGCACTGTAATAAATTTTTGGTCTTTATGATTCAATATATGAAAGTGCTTGTACATAAAACTATTACATCATTCACGTTTCTAGTTTTGTTGAAGTGACTTTTGTTGTGCTTTTCTCCCCAATTCTAATCATACGTTCGTCAACTTCAATCCAGCATGAAGGTAATGTTGTGAGACTGTGTCCTCACACTGGAACAGGATTGCAATACAGCCTTCCAAACACCCTAATGTTGAGTCAACCTTTCTAAATCATGTGTAATCCAACCGACGACAGTAGCCTAGTAACATCCCTTAAATTCTATGTGTAAAAATGGCTATCCTTCAACCAGCGACCGGTTTGTTTAGCATTTGTCTAATCTCTTAACAAGAAGCCTAGAAACCAGACCTCACACTGGAACAGGATTGCAGTACAGCCTTCCGAACACCCTAATGTTGAGTCAACCTTTCTAAGTTATGTGTAATCCATCTGACGACTTTTCATAACGACAGTAGCCTAGTGACATTCCTTAAATTATGTGTGTAAAAATGGCTATCCTTCAACAAGTGGCCGGTTTGTTTAACATTTGTCTAATCTCTTAACAAGAAGCCTAGAAACCAGGCCCATCAATTCATTAACGTTTTCGTTTCAGAGAAATTTGATCATTTTATTTCAAATAAAGTGAAAAACTTTCAGGGGGTGTGTGTTTCTGCAGACTCGCTTTATGTGGAATATGACGCGACACATTGACAGATGATCTAATGGAGGGGATCGCGATAGAATATGACAAGATAAGCTGGCACATGACTTTCACATGGTGTGTGAACTGAAGACCAGGGTTGTTAAAAGTTACTTTTAAAAGTAACTGTTACAATTACTTTTCTTTTCTGAAAAATGAGTAATTATTACAATTACTTTACTTTTTTTTAAAGCAAAGTAACTGTTACAATTACTTTACTTTGAAAAGTAACTAGTTACTTTCAGTTACTTTCAGGTCTCAATTTCTTGGTTATCCAAGAAACGAAACAAGCGTGTAAAAGTCAACTGATATTTTTCACACATGTTATCACGGTTGTCCTTTGAGTGATATCCATACAGTCATTGAATTAATATCTACTTTATTTGTGTTGAAGTCTCAAAATAGCAGCCTTTGTTCGTTTTGGTATCAATGGCCATTTATTTTAATACCTTTTTTTTTTTTTTTTAAATCTGCTTCTTCAGAATCTGCTTCTTTTCTGAAGTGCACAGCCTGTTTTAGAGAGAAATCTTTAAAATAGGCCTTCAATCCAGGGGCGAAGGCTGACTTTCTCAACAGGGTAATCATAGTTTAATATGATTGTCACTTGTAGTCACGCATGCGGTATTAGTCGAAAGCGGTATTAGTGGTAAGCGGTATTAGTCGAAAGTGGTATTAGTCGAAATCGGTATTAGTCGGAAGCGGTATTAGTTGTAAGTGCTATAATACCCGCTCGTGGAGTCACATTCGATGTTCACAGAATGATAGTGTAACACAGAGTATGGACTTCAAAAATCCGTAGGCATCATCAGAATTCCTGAAAAGCTACAACAAAGGTTTGAGTACCGGTAGTTAGAAACAGGTTGGCTGAAAAGACACCAAAAAAGTACAGATTAGTTACTGGGCCAGGATCGCACAAAAATACATGTATATTATCTCTCACCAAGGTGTAATGGTGCAGTCCAGTTAGGCTTCTAGAAAAACACTTCATCCTCTTAATAAGTAAGTTGTATTTGTAAAACGAAGAGATAAAGCCTGACATGGGCGTATTCTGGCTTGCACGTGACAGTTACATTAACGTTTTTCAATCCTCATGTATGATTGATAAAATATTTACAACATTTTGCGGTCTGGTGTCTGTGTTCAAATTCCACAGCCAATCTACTCAGTCCTGCCCCACCTCCTCCCGATAAAACACAGATAAGATCGCCCCTCTTATCCCCATCCCTTGCGTCGCGGGTGGCCCGACATGACGCAAGCTGTCCCCCCTTCATCCCACCCGCCTGTTACTGGGTGGCGCAAAAGTGAGGCTTGATCCTAATATCCTACGTCTGTCTCCTTCATTCCTTCCCCCCACCAACTTCCTCCTTACGGGTCAGCGCCAGATTATTATTGCTGCTGTAACGGTGGTGATATACTCTTAAAGAAATAGCAACGACGAAGCACTCAGAGTGGAAAATGGAAAACGTGAATAAAAAAAAAAAAAACTTCCAAGAATGACAGGAGCGGCTAACGATCGAAGGGAAACAACTAATGAAATGACAATCGTGAACTAGTGCATCCATAATTTGTCTCCCATATATCTGGACCTTAATTTTTCACGATTATGTCCCTTCCATCGTAAATTTTTCACCAAATCATTTCTCTCTTTTTCTCTCAAGGAGAGAGAAATAATTTAGATGATTAAATTCTTTATATACACTATCCTAGGATAGGATACTGTATATAAAGGTTAGGAGGGTGATGTATTGGTCGTTGATTTTGGGTTAACACAATTATAGTGGTGGTAGTTGTAGTGATGATAGTGGNTGACAGTTAAATTAACGTTTTTCAATCCTCACGTATTATTGATAAAATATTTACAACATTTTGCGGTCTGGTGTCTGTGTTCAAATTCCACAGCCATCCTACTCAGTCCGGCCTCACCTCCTCCCGATAAAGCACAGATAAGATCGCCCCTCTTATCCCCATCCCTTGTGTCGCGGGCGGCCCGACATGACGCAAGCTGTCCCCCCTTCATCCCACCCGCCTGCTACTGGGTAGCGCAAAAGTGAGGCCTGATCCTAATATCCTACGTCTGTCTCCTTCATCCCTTCCCCCACCAACTTCCTCCTTACGGGTCAGCGCCAGATTATTATTGCTGCTGTAACGGTGGTGATATACTCTTAAAGAAATAGCAACGACGAAGCACTCAGAGTGGAAAATGGAAAACGTGAATTAAAAAAAAAAAAAAAAAATTCTAAGAATGACAGGAGCGGCTAACGATCGAAGGGAAACAACTATTGAAATGACAATTGTGAACTAGTGCATCCATAATTTGTCTCCCATATATCTGGACCTTAATTTTTCACGATTATGTCCCTTCCATATTAAATTTTTCACCAAATCATTTCTCTCTCTTTCTCTCACGGAGAGAGAAATAATTTAGATGATTAAATGATTTATATACACTATCCTATGTAGGATACTGTATATAAAGGTTAGGAGGGTGATGTATTGGTCGTTGATTTTGGGTTAACACAATTATAGTGGTGGTAGTTGTAGTGATGATAGTGGTGGTGGTGGTAGTGGTGGGGTTGGTGGTGGTGGTGAAGGTGCTGCTGCTGATAACTGATGGCAGTCAACAGAAACATGGAATAAGAAAAAAAACCTTCAAGCAAAACAGGAGCAGCAAAGGTCAAAGGGAAGCAACCAATGAAATAACAACAATAACTAGTGCATCCATGATTTGTCTCCCATTTATAACGACCGTCATTTTTAATGATTATGTTCCTTCGACCACAAATTTTACACCAATTCATTTCCCCCTCTCTCTGTCTGCGTGTCTGTCTCTTTCTCTTTTTGTGTCTTCCAATCTCCTTCTCATTCTCTTGATTGTGCTCCTAAGATCACACGGAATTTCGTTTCATCCAAGTTATGGATAATGGGGTAGACCTCAACCACTAATATTGTGTGTGTGTGAGTGCGTGTGTTCTTGCGTGCGCGTCCATTTTCTATATTAAGGATGCTATTAATGATATAGGTTATGTTGATGATGATGATGTGCTGGTTGATGTAACAATAGGTGTTATGGTGGTAATGGTGGTGATGGTGGCGGTGTTGGTAATGATAGTAGTGATCGTATGTGGTGATGGTGGTTATGGTGATGGTGATACTGTTGCTGGTGCTGTCTCTGCTGCTGTTGCCATTGTTGATGTAGTGGTGATGATACTTTCAGAGGGAACCAGTAACGACGATACATTGGTGGTGTCTCTGGGGACAATCCGAAAAAATTTCACATAAGTTAGGTGCAGCAAACAGTCAAAGGGAAACAACCAGTAAAATGACAATCGTGAATTAGTGCATCCGTGATTTATCTCCCATTTATTACTACCTTCATTTTTTTACGACTTTTTTTACACCAATTTAGCAACACTTTATTCCTATTTTTCCTGTCTCTTTCTCTCATTCTTTTTCTCAGTCTCTTTTTCTATTTCTAGGAACGACCAACACATCATCATCATAACCATTATCATTAACATTATCCTACATACAGAAAACGGACGAGAACGTGAACACACTCTACAGACATAGAGATAGACCCACAGACCCACAGACCCACAAACCCACACACCCACAGACCCAGAGACACACTCATACACAATACACACGCACGCACACATGCACGCATATTCACACACACACACACACACACACACACACACACACACACACACACACACACACACACACACACACACACACGCACACACAAACACACACGCACACACATATATATAATATATATACACACAAACGCGGATGCGGACACACACACACATAGCTAAGATACAACCACCACCCCTATTACCTAACTACTGTACCACCTTCACACCCATTAGCAACGTCACTGCTGACCTCGTGGATACACATAAGGTAATGAACAAGAAAATGAGAAAAAAAACTTTTTAAAAAAGTGCACACACGCGAGCACATACGCAGACATACATGTACTTGCACAGACGTACACGCTCGCACACATGCACACTCGCAAACGCGCACACGCACCTCTCATGCGCACACCCATACACACGCACGCACACATACACGTGTGTGTGTGTTTGTGTGTGTGTGTGTGTGTGTGTGTGTGTGTGTGTGTGTGTGCGTGCTTGCGTGCGTGTCTGCGGGCGTGCCTGCCTGCCTGCCTGCCTGCCTGCTTGTCTGTCTGTCTGTGTGTCTGTCTGTCTGTGAGAGAGAGAGAGAGAGAGAGAGAAAAGATGAAGTGTTGCAAAATTTGTGGTCGAAGTCGAAGGGACATACAGTGTATTCGTGAAAGTTATAGACCGAAATGGATGGGAGACAATTCCTGGGTGAACTAGCTCACGATTTTCTTTTCATTGGTTGCTTCCCTTCGACCGGTAAGCGGTCTTTCTGGTCATCGGCATCTACGGTGTTTTTTTTTGGAGGCCCTGTAAATGTGTTATTTTTCTTTGATTTTAGCTTTTTTTCTCCCAAAGACGATAAAAAAAACTTCTAATGCTGTATTTTTTTTAAAGGAAGAAAATAGGAGGTGAGCACCCAGTTATTTGTACAAATCTCTTTCAAATACAAACACTTTCTGACAAGGTGCCTAATTTTCTGAAAGGCTGATTTTTAAGGGTTTGGCATATTCGATCCTATAAGCTTCGAATCCGGATTCGATTCCATAGCTAGGATTCGATTATCCGAAACTGAATTCTAGGCCCGAGGGGAAGAGGAAATATTTCTGGAATTTCCATTTGTTCTTGTTTAAATGAAAAGAATGTAGCCACTAGATTCTATATGAGGTCCTCAGTAATACTGTATAATTCATTTTAATAAAGCTGAAGGTTTACATCAGGTACACTTTAACACTTAGTTTGACGGGATTGGTGACGGTAAGAGAGAACCACAACACTGGATGGCGGATTCGCTTATTACCCAGTGGGGGTGATGACATTTCTGTAATGAGTGCAGACCAGGTGCGTTTGCAACCGGCCGACCCCATCCTCTTAATAAGTAAGTTGTATTTGTAAAACGAAGAGATAAAGCCTGACACCGGCGTATTCTGGCTTGCACGCGATGGTTACATTAGTGTTCTTTAATTCTCACATATGTTAAAATCTTAAAACATTTTGCGGTCTGGTGTCTGTGTTCAAATTCCACAGCCATCTAATAACTTATTCAGTCCTGCCCCGACTAAACGCAAGTAAAGTCGCCCCTCTCACCCCTCCCTTCCTTACACCGCGGGCAGCCCGACACGACGCAACCTGTCCCCCTTCATCCCTTCCCCCTGCACTCTCCCGCCCGCGACTGGGTGGCGCGAAGGTGAGGCCTGATCCTAGTATTCTACGTCCGTCCACTTCACCCCTTCCCCCACCAACTTCCTCCTTGCGGGTCGGGGCCAGATTACTACGCTCCTTATCCTTAATCCCCTTTTCATCTCAATTTAAAGCAAAAACACAGTGAAAGATGATCGTCGATTGCGCTTATCTCGATTGTTTACATAATTATATATGATGTGACGATGTATACGCAGCGAACAACTGAGGATGAGTGGTAATGTTACGTGGACACCACGATCTTCATGACCGTTGTTTTGCACAGATACACGTGGACAGACGAAGAAGCTTCCGCCCGACATCGGCTTACTTTGATTTTTTTGTTCTCCCCGAAAATCAAATTCGGGCCGTCAAGCAAGCGCGTGACACACACACAAACATACATAAAAGTAACGCAAAAAGTAACGAGTAATTTTGTAATTGTTACACAAATATTCGGTGACGAGTATTTTTTTGTTACTTAAGATGAAGCTTGTGACAAGTAAGTAATTGTTACTCGAAAACTGTAACGAGTACTCGTAGCGGCGTTACTTTTTACTCGTTACAACAACCCTGCTGAAGACCCAACATCANNNGGGGGGGGTAATAACACATGTAGTAATCGAACCTAAGATCTATAAGTATATAATTCATATAGTATTATAGAAGCACACATTCACAAGTACTCTACATACTCTAACAACACATAACAAGAGACCAGACGTGATCTGTTTAAAAGCAAGGTGCATTTATTTTCAATATGTTGCAACTCAAAATGGGAAAAAGCACTTCATGGCTGAACCTGCAGACATAACATAAACCTAATCTGTTATCACAGATTTTAAGAACAGCAATATTCTTTAAAACAATATCATGTTATAAATATGCTGACAATGGTTAACTACGATCCTCTGAAACAACACAAATTATGACATTAATCAATATCATTGGTGAAGTGTTATGAAAAACTTGATAATTTATGCAATGGCATTCAGCATATCATACAGGGAAACTTACACAAATGTGTCTGCAGATAGCAACTTATAATACACGAATTATAAAAGAATATTATGTCCAGCGCAGGTCATAGGTCAAGATAGGACATCAAAACATTTGCTAGCATACTCATTCATGATGAAATACACACCCAAACAAGAACATGAAGTGAACCCCCAAAACATGCAACAGATTTTGTTCATGTGCTCACAAGCACTGAAAAAAGAGAATGGCACAGCAGACAAGAGATACATTAAATCCCTGATAACATACTTATCTTCAAACCAAGATCTTAAGGTTGTGTTAGCAGAAGGTGGTGTTATCCAAAATGCTTTCAGCAAGGAACAAAACAAACAGAACTTTTGAATGAAGGGTGTGCTGAGGAGGAATATGCTAAAGAGCTGGGGCCCATTAAGGGAAGGTGCCCCCCTTTCTCAGGTTGTAAAGCAGATAACATGGTATGGTCACTACACAGGACACAGTTTATAATGTTTTATAGGCAAATACTGTATTACCCATTCTGCAAATCTGCAAAGCAGAGCATAAACAAATTCTACTCCTTGACAAAGCCTGATTCTGAGGAATGTTTCCCTATCAAAAGCAAACTGACATCTATAATTATATCTCTCAAAGTTACTAAGGTATACAATGACATCTGATAGCATGCAAATGTCCCGGTATCTTTCATCTGAAGTACTAACACTATTGTATTAACAAAGCATACAGCAAGTTGTTCTATTTACACAGCTGGTAAGTATAATGATAAGGTATATTCACCAATCACGATTTTCTATATGGCATTCTTACAATACATGTACCTGAGAAAATTTAGTGGGAATGTCACATCAGTGGTGCCCAATTGGAAATGCCTCTGATTCAACTGGTGAGAACTACTTTACTGCACAGATGCATGTTAGAAATATTCCACTCACTGGGACCACATGTTCATGAAAATACATCCTTAGATGTACTATTTTAGGGTATCTTCCAATTTTCTCTGACAGCGAGTAGTTAAAAGAGAACAGAACTTTTTTTAATCATTAAACTTTGACATCAGATAAGGGAATAATTATAAGTAGCTGAATTTTCCCCAGATAACTAGCTTTCCCTTCAATGATAATTGTCTTGAAGAAAAAACATATCCTCAAGTGCCAGTAACTGGCTTGTGCCAGTAATCGCCGTCATCCGTTTGCAACTAGTTTCTCCCAAAATTTGTAGTGGTTTCCATTGAATCATGACAGCAGACAGTGTTTCATTTATTTCTCAAACAAACTAATTCAGAATGGAGCAAAAAGAAAAGATTTCAAGGCTTGCATGACCAATTTACCAGAACCATGTTGCACACTCTTGCCCACTAAAAGTGGCAATGCAACTACAGTGACATTTTACCGTTTTGTGATATGAAAAATGCAATACTTTATAAACATATTGTGTAAACTGCAAAAAGGGAGCTTAATCTGATTTTCAGTAAAGTTATATGACATCTGCCTTGTTACATTTCTCAAGGAAATTACTTTCTTTGAGGGGAAAAATTAAGGATGCTGCCCTTTTCTAATATCGCTAAAGCAGTGGATCGCATGTCCGTGTTGCCACTATAGTCATGTGTTTTCCCCCAAAACAAGACCCTATGTTTTTTTATTTCCTTACACATGGTGTGGAAGCAAAAAAAAAAAAACCTATAAGTTTATAACTAAAAAGAATAAAGCCATGCATTTTACACACTGATTTGACAATTCATAATCGTGAAGCCATTTTACCTCCTCTTACAGAAGAAATCTACCGGTGGCGACACAGCCGCATATTGGTCTGCAAGTAGGACGGCGGTAACCGGCACAATGCTGAAGGTAGCGGAATGTTGACAGAACATCAATGGACAGTTATTTCTAAGCAGTAATTGACTTATGCCATTCAAAACAAAGTTCATATGATGTGAAAATGGTCTTTGCTTAAAATCTGAGAGCCTGATAAGACTCTGTAAGTAGTGTAAGCAAATCTAGACGGAAAATCCCAGTAGAAAATAAGACGGCGGTTACCGGCACTTCAAGGATACCCATATCATCAGCCATATGTGCAGCATGGTTCTAGTGTCTATGGATGCTGTCAGATGAATTCATCCGGGGTATACCAGTATGATCACAGTGAGTTAAAACATGCTGCCACCGAAGCAACAGTACCTGATTATCTGAGTTATAGCTGAAAAACTTTTAACTTGAACAATATGCACCACGAAACCTACAGATTGCCATGCGATTCCAATAACATCATTTTAGCTGCCTGGTCAAGCTGTCTGAGAACAGGACTTATCGTGTGTCAATACAGAAAGGATATGACCAACTCTTTAAATCTACCCATAATTTCATGCACACTAAGTTCAGGCTTTGCCCTATTTGCTCAAGAGAATTACCATCTTTTATAGTGGGCAGGATAGTGGGCTTAGCTGCCACATGAGGAAAAGTTGACAAAATGTGAATGCAGCATGAACTAAACATCATTTACAAGATAATTGGAGAAACTGGTACCAAAAATAAAGAGATACTTCATAAACTTCAGAAAGCTACAACCCTGAAGTGTTTTCCTGCCATTTCAAAACCAGTTTCTTATGCACAGTCTGGCTAGAATGAGCAGTAATCATTTTGATTTAAACTCATACTGGGCTTCAACTTACCCTCTCTTCTATGCCCCTCTCCCCAGACTAACAAGCTATAGCATCATTCATCCATACAAATAATTCCTCCTGTATTTATTTCTTTCTTATGTACAATATGTTAACATATTGAGGGGTTAAAGCAATAATGTCATATCTGCAAGAATGCTGTTTTGAGATAAACAAATCTGAATTTTTGATGAAAGCTGTGAAATCAGAGATTCCTTTGTACGGTCATATACATGTACAGTACTATGTTTTTTGTGATCTGTATACTCTAATTTAAGCACTTTAATCGCCTCAGTGTGGCAGATATTCTAGTTTATTTGAAAAGTCATTTACGACAACTAAAAAGCTGAATTTTTGCAGATATGACATTCTTGCTTTATCTCCATGAATATACAGGTTGATTAACTACATGTAATTGAGCATCGTGGGTTTGATTGGAACCCTGTACAAACTAATGACAAACTAAACAGCCTTTTCATGATGTTTTTCTCTCCTCTGTTAACAGTATTTCATTTGCATTGCAAAGGAAATGCCCTGATTTGCATAGAGGATATCTACATACTGCGTTTTCTCACCAAAGTTGTGATTCTTAATACAGAAAAAGAGATCAGTGATAATAATACAGTGGAACACACTTATAACGAACACGCTTGAAACGAATTGACGGAAATAAAGAACATCTTTGTTTGCCCCGATTTTTTTTCTCTTTAACTCAATAAAATTTTCACGCATGTAGCGAACAGATAATAAAGAACTGACGGATGAAACGAACCCATCTCGGTGCCCGAGTCTGTAGTTTTCCTCTTTTTTCGTAACGGAAATAACGAACTGNTGGTAAAATTTGCACCATGAAATTTGCAAAAGTAGCTTCCTAACTTTGTTACATTTATCACAATGTCACACTATTTACTATGGTACCGTTGCAAAGTTGTAGAAATTAAACATACTTTCTGTGTTCTCGTGACGCAGTATTGCAACAGTGACATAAAAAGGGCATTTTTTGCAAAAATCATCGAAATCTACAGTATTGCAACCGTGACATAAAAAGGGCATTTTTCTGCCAAAATCGGCAAAATTTGCACAAAATTTGTGGAAAATGGCTAAATTTGCAAATATTTACAAAACTGTAGCAAGGCCTGAAAAATGCGGAAATTTGTGGTGACTGCAATTTTCGGGGGGGGGGGGNGGGGAACCAGAATAGTGTTAGTAATATAATTTCAGGTAATTTGAAATCCAACCAGGTTCAGTGACATAATTCTCTCTAAGCATCTAGTTTCTTCCCTATGATTACTATGAAAAAAACACTCTTTAAAACAGACATATTGTGCACACTGTCAAACCCTGGTTAACATCTAGTCATCTTAATCTTAAGGAAAATAAACTTTTGTCCCAAATGCTGGTCCCAGAGAATTGGATATGTGACAGAATGGTTTGATGTAGAAAGAATGAGATTATTTTTTCATTTCAGCCTTAACAAAATAAGAGGAACACTGCTATTTCGAACAGGAGCCTCACCCAAATCTTGGAATTATATCACTTTACAGCGCAAAATAATAATGCTGACTGCACTCTACCACTCATTCTAAATGATCCTTGTCTATGACTAGACATGAACTAAAAGTAAAGCTTTCTCGTTGGTAATGAACCTGGTCAGTGAGGCAAACCACATCACTAATTTAACCCGAAAACTCCTCCTTTCATCATAAAAAAATTACTGCTGTGGTTGAGATCATACCAAAACGAAACCATGGGTTTCATTCAAAATATACTCTATCCTCATTATAATATATCACATCAAAGCGATCAGTAATATAAAATATAAAATCTAGTTTACTTAGGCAAACAGTATTACCATATAATCAAAATTCCCAATACCAAAGGTCAATCAGCTTTTACCTTCTGGGCCAAAACTCCAAATATAGAACATTATGATGTGATCTTGAAAGGAATAAAATGTGATCGAAAATTATGACCTGATCTCAATAGAAATAAAAATGTGTAATCTATTGCCCACAGCACCATAAGGCTTTGTTTGGAAAATACTGTACTTTACTGTGGTGCATACTTTAACACAAGTTTTAGGTGACTAGAGGAAAAAAAAGCTTTTGTGTGATCGCGTTTGTTAATTCATGAAATCTACAAAGTACAAGAAGTTGCCTGAAGACAGTATGATCATTTGAAACAATATAGATGTCAGGTAAATTCTGACAAAGTAAGAGATATTGGTGTGTTTGTAAAACAGAAGTTCTTTGACACTGTTGAGCTGCCAAGTACAAGTATGCTACCTATAAATTATAAAATCATTGATATTTGCAATATTAGGGAAATACTCATATAAAAATAATCACCTACTCTTTGGAACATACCCTAGCTGAGCAGCTCATTTGTAATACAAGGCAGGTTAGCTGTTTCTGATTCTCAAAACAAAGTAATAGAATACAGTAATGATTGAAATGACTGAAATGCACTCGAAGAGAACATCCAGTTCAGTATGGCAAGTGATTTACCTAACACTCATACAATAACATATTTAAAAGGGGGAAAAAGTACGCAAAACATTTTTGACTGATTTTAACTCACTAAAGTCTACCACTTTCTAAGCAGGAATGTGTCTTCTTCGACTTGTAACAATGAAGTAAAGAACACAACTGCTGAATATCAACGCAACTATCAGGTGTTAGTCCAACCTATCCAATACCTAGTTGCTGTTTTCTAAACAAATGTGGCTGCAATTGACACCTTTCCTCCAGATATCACCCTGCAGCAATTTACTACCCTTTTCAGGTAATGTAGACATCACTGTCAGCACTGACATCATAAAGCATTGTTGAAATATTCTTTTACACTGTTTCTTAAGAATGGGGATGGAAAGGGTGTTTATTATATGCGCCGGATGGAGGTAAGTCTTAATCTAAAAATCAAACTCGGCATCTGCTGAAAGAAAGGTTTTCATGAAGCTGTGTGTGTTGTACTTACAAAGTGCACTGGTGTTTAGGATGGCCACCCTTTAGCTTTAATATGATAAGATTCAGCTGCCATAGTGATAAGAACACTGAGCAACTCTGAGGAGGTTTTAGGCAAATAATGAGACAATATCACTTTATAGTATCATAATGTTATACACTACATTCTACAATGGATATTAAAGTCTACGTGTATACATTACACTATCTGTATGGTGTTTGGTTTTGCTTTT
Organism: Ellobium chinense; assembly: GCA_033807755.1. NCBI lineage: Eukaryota > Metazoa > Mollusca > Gastropoda > Ellobiida > Ellobiidae > Ellobium > Ellobium chinense. The sequence goes on from JAWQUT010000165.1 coordinate 788,860, forward strand.
TTATAAACCAACCATGATGTATACCGCAGTGTAAGTTTAGAAGACAATAGATGTCTCAAACATGCTGCATTATGAAAACTTCAGAGAAAACTCCAGTTCTCCAAGTGACAAGGAACAAGAAGGGTCACAATCACTGTTACCTAAGTAAGTTAACCAGCCAAAACACAACGGGTGCAAGTTCCCATCCCTTTTATAGATATCTGCCATAAAGTGTGAAAATATTTCTGGGACAATACATAAATAGCAAATAATTGTTTTGTTTGGCAAGAAATTCATTAAAGTAGTGACTGATATGACATCTTTCATTAACAATATATTCTATGACAGATGGGAAAAATAGAAAGAGATGCTGCAAAACATGTGGGATATTTTATATTATAAGCAGAGAGACCTTATGGAAGGATGATTAAGAATATTACATATATCTGCTTCTACACATGGAGAGAGTTATAACAAGCAATATGAGAAACAAGGCATTCTCAGGAATTGTTATGGCTTAGAAACTTAGCCACTTTCACATGCCATTTCCTCAAAAAATGTGGCATAAAATCATGCCATTCATTATATACACTGATATAGATGAAACACATGCTGTTATCTTCCTCTGACAAAATTAAAGCCTCAGCTTCTTATTCACAATAAAGAAAACTCGAGATCAGCATTTCATTTGTAAAAAATCTTCCAATTTTGTCATGGGTGCAGATATGGCATATGTAAGATACAGAGAATACCTACACACAAAAAATACAGAGTTAAAGGCAACACTGTGGTTAAAGATGTGGTGGTAAATTCTGCCAAGGGATAAAAATTTGTAAAGGGGGTCAAAAGAAAGGGGCATTTCATGCAGTATAACGGAACCTCAATTTTACGTACTCATTTAACAAATTTACCTTTTTATTAAGGATGAACTTCACACTGCACGGATTCATTATCATTCCACATACATGTATTATTTTTCAGGTGGACCTTGATATTAAGTATACTTCAATAATAAATATACTTTTTCCATGCATTAATGCATACCTTATATCGATATTCTACAATATACTTAATTTTTTAAAATCATACTTTACAGCATAAATATGTACAAATGCCATACAGGCAAGCAAGAACTGATCAATCTACTCAACCCTCCCCAGACATTATTGTATTTCAAGAGCGGATGCACTACATAGAGCATCTTTGGCACCACCAGATAGTTGGCACTTCCACACAAGAATTTTCAAGAAATATTTCACGTTTAGAGAGGAAGTGTGTTGTGTTTCATTTCATAGTAATTTCTACTCTTTACATCCCTGTTTCTGAGTGACATTTTGATTATTAGTCATGCTTGGGTGTTCCCCAGCAGTTCACTGATGAAGGATCATTTGTTAAACGGAGCCAATTACATCTGTTACTTTCAAGAGGAAGTTCTATATTTCATTTTCAAAAAGACATTGCAGTCTAAGACTGCTAGTATACTACAGGTAGTCATTTTTCATAGACCAATCATATTCCATGAGAAGGTGTCCAGACTTTGTCCATATATCGAATCACTTCATAAAATTTTGCTTCAAATACAAATATGTCTGAACCATTAATCGGGTCAATCAAAATCTTAACAAAGCTATAAGCAGGCACTATTTCCGATCACTTATGTGTCAAAAGTACGCCAAAGACACCCTAGTTTTGCTGGGAAAAATGCATGTACATAATTTTTTTAAAAATTCAGACATAGCTGGTCTATGCAAAAATGTTAAAAATTAAAATGCAGAACAGTTCCTTGTGAGAAGTGAATGTACATGTTAGCATGAGGTTATTCAAGATGGTTTTGCTTAAGTCTTTTGCTTCAGATGCTCTGTGCATTCGTGACATTAACTTAACAACAAATAAGTCTGTACATTTAAGTACAGATACAACAAATCGAGCCAGGCTGGAACAACATGAATTTGTATGATATCCCCTCAGATATTAAGGTCATGTGTGAGGCTCATACAAAAGGTAATCACATAAATGAATTCAGCGTGTATAATCTGCTCAGTTATCCTTGTTCAAGACCTTCACTTTACACACAGTGAAGTACATTGTAGTATTTCTCCAGCCAGACACATATCCAAGACAAGGACGAAATGATGCCAGCTATCAACACTGACCTAGTTACCAAAATAACAGAAATATGCAACAGTCAAATGGCAATACTCCAGCATTGATGTCACCTCCAGAATCTGTGATAGATGAACACTCCAAGGACGGAGAGAAAGGCTAGTCCAGGGACCACATAGACCATGTTTGATACTGCATTAGGAATGTAACTCAGAGCTGCTCTCTGAAATGAAAGAGTTCAACAAGATGCTATAAAATCAACATAATTCAGTAAACTTCTGGAAGGCAAACAATTTCAGAAAGACGTTCACTCACAAATTTACATCAGCTAGAAATCCAACCCAAGACGAGTAGGGGATCCAATTCACATTTGTAGAGCTCAAAAAACTTCATTACAGAACCACCTCCAGCTATGAAATCTGACATACCACCATTATCGTCAATGCCGAGTTGTGTGGCAGGCTTAACTTTTCTATTTAGTAAGGCTTCATAGGTTTAAGAGCTGATTTTACCTTGTAAAGATTTGCGGAACTGCCAGCTGTTGTTCTGAATTTGTTGAAACAAACTTTGCCCTGTTTATCTTGCTCAGGATTCACAGGTCAAAAGTTGCGCCATGTTTTAGTGTCTGTCTAAAGTATGCGTATATCTGAATCAAAAATCTGCTGTTAAGGCATGGCAAATTCTTTTTTCGAAAAGGTGTTATTACCAGTGAAGCAAATGAACATGTTCATGCCTCTTGATTTAACTTTTCATAAAAAAATGTCATTGCTACTGTAGTGCTTTAAATACTAATTATCACTGTTTCCCTGTGACAACAGATAAAACAAGCTCTGCAGGTAGAAATTAAACATTTTCCTGATACTTTCATCAATCCATTACCAAATAATGGCAAATATTACCATCATAGCAATTATGACGAATGAATCACATCATAACAATTATCATTACAAAATACCCATGCCATTCTTTCATTGTTGGACTTCAAATAACATGGACAGAAATTTTTGATGAACACAGAAGCTGAGAGCTAAATTATCTGTTCTCGACTTATCTGCACCTAAAGGTGCAAAGATAATTAACATTTTTTACTGCATGCTTCACTGGAAATTTGCTCTAAGGGATGTTAAATGCAAGAGAAAACAAATAGTTGTTAGATACCATAATAAACGAACTTTTCTGCCGAGCACTCGTATACTCATCAAAATTTCACAGTGTCACAATTTCTCACACTGCACTGTCAAGTACTTACCCAGCCACCATGCTCTGCTATCCATGTGACTATTCTCTCTGATACAACAAAACGGCATATAAATGTGACTATTCTGGACAAAAATGTAGCAAAATTTGAGGCTTGAGTTCTCAATGTTGACATAGCCATTCTGTATCCAAATCCCAGCAACATGAGAATGCGATTCCAGCTTATACCGCTTGCAAATACCCTGTTAAAAAGTTGAAAACAAAATCTAATACATGTCTTGAAGCAAACTCTGCAACATTAAACATTTTCAAAAATCTGCTGGCTAAAAGTAATAGACATCCTGAGATATCAACAAAACAACTAAGATGTGAACTTAATTAACTTTTAGTCTGATAATATTTAATAAGATTATGGACCTTAAGCCATTTCTTGTCTTTTCTTACTTCACTCACTTTAGGGAAGATGATTACCATTACTTGACAAGCACATTGAGTCTTATATTAAAATCCGCATCTCTAAGTTAGTTCCTTGTTTTTGCCTTTCTTCACAGCCACTGTTTGCAAGGTACCAATGGCTCAAAGAATCATACGAATTTGATTAAAATCTTCATGTTTAAAGAGCTAAAATTAGCAGTTTCCTCAGTTGACTTGGATCTCTTGTTATAATATAACCAAGTAAAAGGCAATAACTACACATACCTTCTTCCAATATTGGCAAATGTTTCGTAAGCGTCTGCATCACCATGCACCAAGTTGAGCTCACTTATCATTCCATCAAACACCGCAGCATATTTCTCATTAAGATCATCTCCGAGTTTTGCCAACTGTCTGCCTATTTCTGCTGCTGGCCTGCAATATAAACAAGAAGATGAGCTTTCTGAAATAACAATACAGCTTTCAATCTTTCGGGGTTTTTTAAATTTTTTTTAGGGATACAGTGGAACCCGCTTAAGCGGGACGGCTCCGTTCCCGAGGAATCGTCCCTCTTAAGCGGGCGTCCCGCTTAGGCGGACTATCCATTATAAAGTGATTTCTTTGCTAGTTTGTGCGTTTCATTCAAGTTAAGGGATATCATTACTTGTTGCTAGTGAGGTGTGACAACGGAGTCAGATTTAAATTGTATCTGTACTGTTTAAAATATACTTATTGCAGCCTAACTGCATTTTCAGTAGACTTGCAGAGCATATTATTAGTCATTCTTTGCAGGGAACGGAATTTTTGGTCGGTTACAAAGAAGCACCTAAGCCTTCTCACCACTCTTCATTGAAAATTAAAAAACAATTTCTTTTAAAGACCAAGACATGTCTACATCAGAGGGAGAGAAATAATACATGTTAAAATAAAACTGGAGAGAATATGAAAGGTCTAACATCTCTGAAGTCGAGATGTTCGCCGGCCCCCATTCAAGTGATCAAAAATAATTTGGGATCAAATTTACATGATCGTAAACACCGGCAAAGATAAGCGTCACACTTCTCGCTCCACATCTGGCCAGAGCGCGACGCGAGCGGCGTGTGTCAAAAAGCCTTTACGCAATGCGAATGATGGTCATGCCTATGTGACCGACACCCTGGCTGAGTGTTGTGCAATAGCGCAGGTAAGGCTCGTAAGTGTCAATCACTGCCTAAGTTGAAGAAAGGATAAAGTGTGGCTGACAGGGGGCGGGGCTTACTTAATCTTGATTTGTTGATGCTTGCACGGATTAAATGACCAGCGGCTAGGATGTCCGCTCTGATTCGTCCATGCGTGCGCCGAAGGGTCAACTGCCTGACAGAAGGCTATGGAGAGGTAGTGTCAAACACTTCTCACGTAACGTAAGGGGGGCAATCAGGGCCGTCGGTACAAGCTTCTTTGTAGCTCTCAGGTTTTCAGCTGATTGGCACGTGTAAACATGCACTGAGACATAGTACGATAGTGACAATTTGCAGCATTCCTGTCAAAAACAGCGTGTATATTACGGAGATCTGGCTCCAAGTCGTCTCGCTTAAGCGGGTTGCCGTCCCGCTCACATGTATAAAATAGCAAAAATTCCGTTCCCCAGGCATTCGTCTCACTTAAGTGGGCGTCCCGCTCACGCGTGTCTCGCTTAAGCGGGTTCCACTGTATTCCCAATTAGCTTCCAGAAAATTTCTAACCACTAGAATTTGCAGAGGATCCATTGTGTCAGGTAGAACTGTCAAATTGTTTTAAACTAGTCTCATCTCATATATCTGCTGTCTTCCTATATTTCATATATCTGCTGTCTTCCTATTTTACCACTATCTACCAAGGCTTTAACAACAGCATGTGCTGATCCACTGAACATCTTTAATACTGTAATATGTAAAATGACCTTTCTGGAATGACAAAACCATAAAAGTAACACAAGAATACTATATTAGACAGTACAGTAATGAAAATGTCATAGGTTAACACAATTTTCACTGAATGGATCAAGGGAGCAAAACATACGTGATAGGGGCAACTGTAAAATTAACAAGTTCTGCCACTGGAGTTGAACTGTCTGATTCTCCTCGCATGACATCATTGCGATAGCTCTGGTAGACATAATTCAGAAAGACATCTTCAGTCTGAGCTTCGACATTTTCTTCAGTGTCCGGGTGCATCAAGTTGCCAGCAGACCGAATTCGCACCATCCTGCTCACCGATGGTGGTGATGGCTGCCTGTGATTGTTTCCATTTCCTTGGTCATGATCCTGCCTATGTCCCATGAAATCAGAATTATTCTGATAGCCAGCCATGTCAAATGATGTTTTTCTTCACCTTTGACTCAAAAGCTTTCTACCCACTTCTCACATCATGGTGATTTCAGAGAAGCTGTGTAAGAAAGATATGATGATTTAAAAGACACCGAATGACATGAGAATAACATAATATGTATTTTTGTGCCCCATCCACACTGTGCTGGAAACATTACATTTGTGTTCAATAATCAAAGATAATCCACCTACCCAAATAAAGCTTGCTAACTGTTACCTAACATCCCTTGCACTAATTTGTAGACTCCTTCAGTCCCCTAGCATGGAATTCAGGAAGAACATTAGTGGTGGAATTACAGGCAAGCAAGCCCCTATCTACATAACTTGCTGGCCAAAAAAAAAAAAAAAACCAGTTTAATCTATATTTTAACCTAATGAGATCTAATCTGTGAGGCCTAATTTGTGCACATTCATAATTTCCGCAAAGTATGACTTTGCCCTACGATCACCATCAACAAGGAATAAAAATGTACTTATCACCATTTTCATTTGCAGTTTTGCATAGAAACTCCAAAGCACTTCTGGCAATAGGAATAAGTTCCGCGGTATGCTATCTGCATTACAACCTAGATGGGAAAGAGCCATGTCTCACGGACATGACACTAGCTTTCAGTAGTAATCTAGTTTTTTAATGGATCCTGCTTCTTTTTCATCTTTTTGAGTCTCACATGAGAGAAGTTCATGCAAATCATGGCAGTTGGATTCATATGTCAATTTGAGATTTGTTTGTAGTGTTCTTTTTCTCTGAGTTTTTCAGTAGGACTACTTACATATAAACACTTTTTTTGACTCATGTGTGATCTTATTTTTCCGAAAAGCAGTTAACCATCACAAATGGTATACATTAATAATTCTGGAGAGGTTTTAGACAAAAAATAAAGGCAAGTAAACCTGGTAAACATTCTCTTCTCTGGCTAGATCACTGTGTTTAAGACAGGAACTCCTGTCTTTACATACTACAGTACTTATCTATTGAAATTACGCTTTGTTTCTATGTGATCACATTAACACATTTTTTTTTCTTGTCATCGCTTCTTACTTACTGATTCATCTTCCCTGCCCAAACGCATGCATACTGAGTTGTAAACAGTGAACACATGTATCACCACAACAAAAGCACCAGAGGACAGTGACTCTAAGAAACATAAAAATCAGTCGATGTGAGCAAAGAAAAATAAATACATTAAGGGCATTTAGTCACACATACTCTGCCAAGGAGGACTTTGCCCTATGCAACCCTCCTCAAAAGGCCATTTTCACATCCTTGTTATCAAGACAAGTGCATCAGACGATCAGTTAAATGAGGTGACCATCAATCAATGCAGACGTCTAACTGCCGATGAATAATATAACCGATTGGCTTAATATTAATAATATGCCAGTCAGCTGTCCTAACCTGGAAACAGCAGCTGGACCTTATATTCTTGTCATGTCACAAACTTATATTGTTCTACAGGCTATGTCGAAGGACAGCACTGCAACGATAATGATACAGTTCATTTAGTCATAGACAGGTCATGGACTAGATCGATATTTCAACTAAATCGGTGCTGTTGTTAGAGAAAGCTGTTCTGACATCCAAGACATCTACTATTATCTTAATAAAGTATCTGTGGCTATAGGTAGTTGACCTTAAAATTTTTGGATGGGATCTAAATCAACCAAGAGTCCAAGAGAATATAAGGAATAGACTAGACTACAAAGTCTAGAACTGAGTGAATCTACAGGCTGAGACTGCAAATCTCAACCTAAATTCTAGCAGTTTAGTACCCCAAGTTGTGTAGGCAGTATGAGTATCAATTTTGTGTATTCCATACCAAGTACTTTTTGAGTGAGTTCTGTGAAGTCCCCACACTCCACTGTATATTTTTTTTATTTACACTTTTTGAAATTATTCCAATTTCTGCTCTACCACCCCAACATTATTTTGACATTTGACTATTAGCTTTTCTACTTTAGTCGAGGTCTCTCTGAATGCAACTCTTCAGTTTCAGAACTGATTCTTTCAATAGCCTCTGAAAAAGTCTCTTACCTCGCCTCAGGGCAGTTATAAGAATTGATAGTCTACCTCCTCCACTGCAGTTGCACTTTCACCTTAAAATCTGGGCTTTCTCTAATGGCACCGATTTAGTCGAAATATCGATATAGTCCATGATTTGTCTATGACTAAATGAACTGTATCTTTATCATTGCGGTGCTGTGCTTTGACATTGCCAAAATCTGGGCTTTCTCTAACAACGGCACCGATTTAGTCGAAATATCAATATAGTCCATGATTTGTCTATGACTAAATGAACTGTATCTTTATCGTTGAGATGCTGACTGTCCTTTGACATTTCTGAATGATAAAAATCTAAATCTAGATTCTGTCTAAAAGCACTGCAATTTATGCCATCCACTAGATTTTATGGCATGAATTTGGCACGTATTTGTTGACCTGGCGCTAGGCAAAACTTGCAGCAGATCTAAAGTCTAGACTAGCTAGACCTTAGACCTAAACTAGACCTAGTCTAGAGTCTAGGTCTATCATGATCTAGACGTGGTACAATCACGGAATAGGACCGATCTTAAACCAATGACTAAATGAACTGTATTAATGCAAGAGCGGTCCTGTCCCAGGAGATAGCCCTAGACGTCTTGTGTTGAGGCCTTGAGATAGACCGGACAGACTAGACTAGTCTAGTCTAGTAGTCTGAATCTTAAAATAAGAGCAAGCATAAAGTGCTTACAGCACACCTCCAATTTGTCTCTACCCAATGGTAATCTGTGACCACTGCCAAAGCAGTAAAACTTTGTTAACGTTAACTAATCAGTCATAATTCGGATTGAACTGTAGCCTAGCATGTAATTGTAACTCACCGTCTTACCGTTTGAGAAGCTGGAGCAATGATGTCCCCGGAAGTTGAATTTGAGGGTCGGAGGTCACAAGCAAACCAAAAGTGAGCGTCAGATTATTTTTATTTTATTGTCCTACTTGCCAAAGGTATGAAATGTGTATGACTGAGGATCAGGAGGATACAACATAGAAATTGATAAGTTTAGCCTGCCCCAAAATAAATAATGTGATGAACAGAACTAGATTTAACTAGTCTAAGTCTATATTCGTAAAATTTCTCAATGCAACCCTATGAAGGCAGACCAATTCGGTTGAAGATAGTCTTAGGTAAGCACTTCCCGTTGGTCGGCGGTAGCGTGGCCGAGCGGTCTAAGGCGCTGGTTTAAGGCACCAGTCTCTTCGGAGGCGTGGGTTCGAATCCCACCGCTGCCATTTATTTTTTCTTTTAGCTTTTTTTTTTCTTTGTGACGCTGGTTGACATCCATGAAACTTTCATGGGAAATGTTAGGTTAGATCAAAACTAACCAGTCTTCTGTGGAGACATGCCAGATGCCACCCACGCTTGATAAGTTGATGCAATATGCAATGCAACCTTTCCAGTTTCGTTTCAGTGCGGTTCTGTGAAGATAATGTTCATTACGAAATGAGAAGGCTTCAGCAGCATAACAAAGATGCCTTACTATTGTATGGCATGGCCTCCTCACGATGCAGTGCAACAATATTGATCTGTTAGTCATTCAAGATGATGTTTCTCCTCACGTTTCTCCTCACAGCTGGTGAAGACTGTAGGCATACCCCAACACCCCCCC
>JAWQUT010000165.1:810651-826200 GCA_033807755.1 Ellobium chinense
TCATATTTACCAGAACCACTCTTACTGATCTCTGTGTTGTCAGCTGTGGGCGGACTTAAATACTGATAGGTCTTTGAACATAACAGCAGACAGTATGAGCGTGTGGATACTATGAATCCGTCTAGACTATAGCCTCGTGCCACATCTCATATTTTACACCCTTGCACCCATGATGTGTAAGCTTACATTGTTCTTGGCAATTTGCAGTTGCACTCACTGATGGTGCTTTCGATCAGTCTTAGTTACTGAATATGCACAGAGGCGTGACTATACTGAAAGATCCTCTTCTTTATAAGAATCTCATGAGCCCCTTCCTAGTCTGGCTAAAATCTGTTTTTCACTCACTATATCATTTGTCCACAGTGGAGAAATATCAAGGTGGGAACATAGAAAATATCATGGCAGAAAATTCTAGACTTGAAGCTGAAGTTAAGCTGATAGAGCAAGCAGAGGTAAGAAGTGCTGCATACATGTATATGCATTCTGGCAATGCATTTAAGAATGTTGAGTCAATGTCTTTATTGAATTCAAGAATAATTTCTCAGTTACTGTTTGACCAAATGGATGAAATTTCACCCTCACAGTTGCTTGTTTAGCTGAAACGTTTAATATTTCTGACATGTAAGCTAAGATACTTGGACCTTCTGCACCATGCACTCATTGAAGAGACAATCCACACCATGGAACCTTATCCACAGCCAGCATCTGGTTATGAAGCTGAGATCCTTTTCACTGTCTGGCATTACTTTATCTCAGCCCTTTCTCCTGTGTCCCATAGAGCTGTAGTAAATAATGTTTTTTTTTGTTGTTTATTTGTATTTCATGCATACAATAAATTGTTTTAAAACTAAACGTTTGTTTACCATAAGTAGAGTAGTTCAGTTTGCTTAGGACCAGGCAATCTTAATTTATAGTTGAAGGTCATTGAAACATGGTAGAATTGTTCAGTTTGTCTTTCTCTTTTTTTTTGGTAGGAAAGACAGGAAAAGCTGCAAGAATGCATCAACACTATGAAGCATGATCAGAGAGTCATGCAAACTTTTATTGAGAATGTGCAGCAATACAAGAAAGTGCAAGAAGGGGAGATGATGAAAAGAAGAGAAGAATGTGAAATGCTTAGTAAGTTTTTCTGACTGCCTTGTTTTAGCGAGATACTTCAAATCCATTGGCTACATGCCACGACATTATGGTGTACTTTTGAAGCTTTCGGGGTTTTTTTTTTCAATTTCTTTATATTACAGTCTTTAAATTTAAAGTTGTAATCAGTGTTACTTTGAATTTTGTAAGTTAAGTTTGCTTTGAGTATTGAGAAGAAAATGGAAAGGATACATACAGCCAGTTGAAAGGGAGCTTAACAAAATCACTCTATGCGGTCAAAAGGATGACAGGTCTGTCCTGCTAGTTCAGATTTTCTATAGGCTTGCAAGGTAGAGAATACTTTTTCCACTCCAACTCAGGACTTGTGAATGTAAGTTACATTATTTCTGGGTCATTACAACTGTCCTGGTATAACAGACTGTCATTTTAAGTCTCCCCAATCATATCCTAACATTTTAAACATGACCATCCATTTCTCAAGGTCTGTTTTGTTTTTTTTCATTTCTAACTCACTTAAGGACCAACTGTGCTTCCAGAACAAACAAAAAAAAAATGTCTAACACTTTAGGTTTAATTATTAGGACCACCTGGTCTTCAGATCCTAATTTTATTTCCCAACCTTAAGATTCATAACACTTTATGATTCTGATTCATTTTCCGAACATTTGAAACAACATGATCAATTTTCCTCAGGGTCGGATTTGGAGTCTGAGAAGGAGAAGCTGGCGCACATGCATGCTGTGTACGAGCAGCAGGATTTGACACCAGCCGATGTGGAGAGACTTAAGACAGAGCAAGAGGGGTTGAAACAACAGGTTGATAATCTGGAGAAACAGATTGCCAACATTGACACAGACAACTGGAACATCTCTATAGAACAGGCCAAAGTCAATGAGAAGGTAGAAAATCAAGGGTGGAGTCTCACTGGGAAAGAAACATTTGCGCAAAATGTCACACTATGCTAATCATGCATAGCTGATATAGTCTAAAGTATTGGCATCATCTCTTAGGAAATGCTGGTATATCATCAAACAGTTTTCCACTCTAGTAGACTTTGTGCTTCTGAGACCTCTTATTGAGAGTTGTACTATTATTGCATGTTTTCATCAGAAGTTCAGATACTTCCAGCGTTATGGCTGCAAATCAGACAATAGAAGTTTTTGTTATGCTCATGTTGTGGCAGTGCTCTGTTGATCACATTGTTGCATCTTGCATACAGAACAGGTGTAGGTTCTGACAAAGGATCAGTGGCTGGTAGACTTATGAAAGGTATCCAGATATAGACTTGGTTCCAGACTCCTGAGATCATAACAGTATCCTGTTTTATGTGCGTGGACTTACATAACTATTCTATATTACTTTACCAGTAAAAACACTGTTTGTCATTGTACTCTTATACCAGTCAAGCTGTTGATATTTATGATATTGTGACATTGCTGTGGTTTCATGAACAGGTGGAGATGGAGGTGGCAACATACAACCGTCAAGCAATTGGTCTCAAGCTGGTTCCAGAGACAGCAGAACTAGCCACTGGCAGGGACTTCAGACTCCGCGCTGGTTTTAACTCTAACATTGTCAATGATTTCGAGAACAACATCAAGGTATGTCAGGCTCTGCATTCAAAGTTTGACATATACATTGTATGTCACAGAATTTATTGCCTATGCTAGCTGGCACAAGCTTGTCGTAGTGCCAGTTCACAGCTTGTGACTCAATTTGGAGGTATTATGTCCCAGTTACAACAAAAAGACAAGAGTTCTATTCAAGATTACACAGCAAGTTTAGATATAACAGAAGCACCTTAAGACTTGAGGAATATTGAAGTGACTTCTGTAAGTTATTATCTTACACAATTTCAGGCTCACTTCTACCTTTCACAGTTATTTATGTTACAGCTAGAGTTTGTCACTGTAATTTGTTTTCTGGAAGTGCTGCACACCCATGATGCAGAAAACCTCTAATTTTCTAAAGAAATGGATATAATTACTCATTTCACAATCATTTTTCTCTTCCTGGTGTCAAAGCTTCTTGATTATTTGTGTCAAAGTATAATGTTTTTAATTTTTATCAGTGGAGTGGACAGGAAACAGAATTGTTAAACATTGATTGCAGTATAAAATTTTAATAAGGGCCACTTTCAGGTCCCCTGGAGACTTACTGTGGAAACTGAATTGTAGGAGAAACTTGTATTGTATTAAATATATATTTATCAGTTATGTCAGACTGTTTTGACTTTATTAATGGCAGTATCAAACTTTTAACATTTTGTAGGTCTAGTTTTTAACAATCTGTATGTTTGTTTTATGAATATCTCAACAGCCCATGCTGACTTTGATGAAGAAGAAATGTACAGATGAACTCCGCAGGAAGAACAAAGTAAAATTCCAGCTTGTTTGTGAGCTTGAGCAGGTAATGATGTCTTCTTGCATTTACAAATTGTTGATGATGATAATTTTGAAATGTGACTGACCCACCAAGGTCATGCTTTAGGTAAAAATATTAACTCATAAACAATGTGCTGGTGTGCCATAATGAATATAGTCTCAGACAGGATATCTGATGACTATTTTTATTTGTTAGTGGCTCTGTATCTCCTGCCTTCTGACTTATAAAAAGTGGGTTTTCCCACCTCTGATTGACCTGTTCCATTTCTTAGATTGGCATGCATGCATATGACATCACTACAGATTGTGCTGCCTGCAGCCAAGTTAGTGTTATGAGGTCAAATTCCTCGAAAGTTGGAAAAAGAATTCTTTTTAAATTATTGTTTGAAGATTTTCTGAGTTATTTCCCATGGGCCATCCCACTGCAAAAAGACCATTTGCATAAAATGCCACACTATTCTAATTACGAATAGCTGATAATTAATCTATTTTACAATTCGTTTTTGGAAGGAATTTATTTGCAGCAGTATCCTCTCCTGTTTTCTTAACTATTCTTAAGATACAGTAATTTGTTCATGTTGCAAGTTGCTGATATTCAAGTTCCTTCTGTAATGCCACATGCTGCTTACAAGAAAATATTTGTTAGACTGTGAAATGGGGGTCCATTGTTCATACACAATGGAAATCTATTAACACAGTCATTGCTGAACACAGTTCCCTGTTTAGCAGACTCCCTTCAAAGTACCAGCTGCTTAGCTTCTTTTGAAAAACACTCTGAATGACACAAAACTTTCTCTCAGTGGCTTGGTCCAATGGGTAGTTGTATTTTCAGAGTTATACTGTACTTGTTCACCAGTTTGAATCTTCACGGTTTCATTTTCTTTAAACAGCTCCAAGAGACAGTGAATGAGAAGAAGGAGAAGTTGGCACAAATGGAGGCGGAACTGGCAAATGTTGAAGCAGAGATTGAGTCTATGAAGAAGGTAGAGTGGATCATGCAGAGGAACTAGTTGTTAAGAAATGTCTGCTTTTTGGGCAGATTTGTCTCCAGAGTGGTGCAAGAATGTGTCTTTACTTTTGCCCATAGTTACTTTTGTACATTAGCTATCCCATATAGTTACCTGTCTTCCATTAGTTCAAAAAAAAAACAACAATACCAGTTCATATTACAACTTCCTTCAAAATCAGGCCTAGCTGATTTTATTAAAGCCAGAACTCAGTGATTAAAAAGGGGCTGGGAATTTTCACTTACTGAGTACAAAGTAAATTGAGTCATGAAATCCTTCAGCATGAGAAAGGAAGACATATGGAATCAACAGATAACAAGGAAAAAACAGCATTGATAATCTACACTAATTTCAAGGTGCTAATTGGGATACCTGTAGAGTTGTTCAAAGCTCAGTATTATTAGTCATGTATTTAGACATGCCAAGAGTGCAACATCTCAGTGATAAAGAAGGGCTGGGATATTCACTTACTGAATATCAAGTAAGTTGGNAGTTCATATTACAACTTCCTTCAAAATCAGGCCTAGCTGATTTTATCAAAGCCAGAACTCCGTGATTAAAGAGGGCTGGGAATTTTAACTTAAGATAAGATAAGATAAACTTTAATATCCACGAGGGAAATTCCATTCACAGGTGATACACCTTTAACAATAAATTACATTTCACATTCAACATTAAATTTCATTTCAGGTCATACACATTACCCGCACACGCAACCACATCTTCACACATACCCACACAACCGTTGACACATACCAGAGTAAAATATATAACGATATACTGTGTACAAAGTAAATTGAGTCATGAAATCTTTCAGCATGAGAAAGGAAGACATATGGAATCAACAGATAATAAGGAAAAAACAGCATTGATAATCTACACTAATTTCAAGGTGCTAATTGGGATAACTGTAGAGTTGTTCAAAGCTCAGTATTATTAGTCATGTATTTAGACATGCCAAGAGTGCAACATCTCAGTGATAAAGAAGGGCTGGGATATTCACTTACTGAATATCAAGTAAGTTGGAACTTGGGACATATAATTCCTTTGTATGAGAGAGATAGGAAGATATATTGCTATCTAGGACTAATACTGTTGTAAAGCCAGCAACAACTTTAAGGACTTCCAACAGTATTATTTCTGGGCGGTGATATATAATGGGATCAAGAGATAACAGGGAGAATCAGCATTGATGAGCAACAGTATTTAAAGGTACTGGGTGTGGATACAGTACAACATGAGGCTCTTCCAAAGCTCAGTATCATTTGTCATATGTATAAGCATATCAAGAGTTTAAAAGGATCCTGCATAGGGGTATAATACATTTCATAATCACATGTGCAGGGGAGTTCCGCCTTTACATTGTTTGTAAAGACATTTGTCTCAAACTCAACTGAACTCAATTAACATCTTCGTATTTATACCAGTAAATCATTTGTATATTGCTTACTTAGCTTCTGCATTCTGGGAAGAAGACAGTATCAGGAGAAATTGAAGGCTTGCGGCAGGAATTGGGACAGTTGGACATACAGGTCAGACAGAAAGAGAGTCAGAAGGCCAGAGATGTTGAACAGTATCAAAATAGCTGTAAACTGTAAGTAATGATGATTCTGTAAATTCTTCCACTTTCTTCACGCTTTCTCTTTTTAGCTACATGTGGCCCTCAGAGTTGTGTTTTGATTTTGGGTTCTGTTTTTAATTTGTATTGGAAACTAATTAATTTTTATTTTTGTCATCTTTTTAAAATGAAATTTGTATCTTCAGATAAAAGTAAGCAGGAGGTTCAAAAGAAGAAATATAGAATTTCAAAAAATTAAGCCATTTTATCAGATAGCTGCAGTTTCCATGCTTTTGATGTGTAATACGCTGAGCTACCTGCTTTACAGAGTATAGCTTTCATTTACCTTATCTTCTCTCTTGGGTTTTTACAGATTAGCCAGGAAGAGAGAAGATGTGAAAAAGAAAATAGCTGAGCTTGAGGAGCAACGTGCAAAGATGAAAGAAAGCTGCATTGAGTATGCAGAGGGTCTGAAGGCAAGTTCTCAAATTAAATCCTCAATTTACATAAAAGTAAATTCTCTTTACCACATAGGGTAGTATAATCCAGGTGAAGTAGCCTTTAGTCTCATTCGGTGTAGTGTAGTTATTAAGTTTTGTCTATAACCATGAGTTATAATTTTTATTTTGGGTGTAGGGTAAAGGAGAAAGAGAGAAGCTCAATGTCATAGTAGGTAAATTAAGATACAGATATAATTTCATGGAATAATGGTCTTTTATACGAATTGTTGAATTTGGTGGTATTGATGATTGACAGATTTGTTTCATTATCAGGAGATGCAAGCTTGGATCTGTTTTTCTTTTCTTCTTATTTTTTCTCTCTCTCTCTCTCTCTCTCTCTCTCTCTCTCTCTCTCTCTCTTTCTCTTTCTTTCTCTCTTTCATCTCTTTCCATTTGTATCACACATATAAGATTTTGGGAGGACAAGAGGGAGAGTGTAATTATTATTTCCAGAGTTGTGACAAAGAGTTCAGAAATTTCAAGAGTTGATATGAATTATCTCATTCTCCTACACTGTAGTGTGTACCTTAGAATTAGGGGATTTCTATCTGCCATCACTTGTAAAGATCACTATAGATTTTGTATTCTGTGGTGTGAACCAAGATAATGGGAAAATGTACTGTTTCTATTAGCTTCATAATGATATGCTATCTAAAAAGGGTTTTGACACTTTATTACTGTGCTTACATTCAATTCCTGAATCCTCTAGCTTTTGTCGTACTTTGTCCACACACTACAGGTTGATGGATATTAAGACGTTCATTGTAATTATTTCCTTTTTTTTTTCTGAATACCAGAGGCAGGTCATCAACTTTATAGAGCGTTTGGATGTTGAAAACAAAGAACTGGACAAGAAGATTGCTCTGACACAAGAAGAATCCAGGCACAGAAATGAATGGTTGGCTTTGCAGTTCCAGAAAAAATAGAACACACCTGATATCTAAGTGGAAAATTTGAGCCATCTTTCATAAATTTTTAAGGGGGTTTAAGCCGGTCCCAGTTATCAAGATGTAGGTAGTTTTAAAATGTGGACCAAGTTTTAGAAAATTTTTACGTGTGGATGTTAGCAGCAGGATGGTGCAGTTCCTTTCATGCTGAAGGTCAAAATCACAAAACATCACAGGCAACAGTGGGTGCACCATTACTGGTCCTCCATACTGGGAAAAGAAACTGGGACCAAAGGTGAGAGTGGCAGGCTCCACAGAATGACAATACAATTTGTAAGGTATATCACCACAGTGTAGAATACCGTAGTGAAATCTCATGGTATTGATGCATTTTATGATACAAAGAGTCACATTCATTTAAATTTTTATAGTGGGTATGCTTTTGTGCATGTATTTATTTTCAAATCCACCTGAATATAATGGATCAATGCATGTGAAATTCACATAGTGGAATTCAGTAGTAATGGGGTGATCAGGCAAGATTTTATCATCATTACTGTGCCTTTTTGTTCTCAAAATGGGATGTGGAGACAAGCAAAGTAACTTTAACTGTGTTCTGGTGATTCATGCGAAAATATGCATACTTCCCTTTGGTAATGTTATATGCAAATATTGCTGAGGTCATGATAAATACACATGATAGAAAATCTGCTGATGTAAGATGACCAACTCAGCTAATCAGGCTGTAAAAACTGAATGAGAT
The DNA here is from genome assembly GCA_033807755.1 of Ellobium chinense. Classification (NCBI taxonomy): domain Eukaryota; kingdom Metazoa; phylum Mollusca; class Gastropoda; order Ellobiida; family Ellobiidae; genus Ellobium; species Ellobium chinense. Next base: position 818,849 of record JAWQUT010000165.1, read on the forward strand.
AATTTGCCAGCCATCAGCTGTCAAACTCCCCTATTTATGCAGAAACTCATAAAAGGGTTAAACTGTTTTGTTGTAACAGGTGGATTTTTGCCTTTCAGTCCAGTTATGACAATTTCAATAATGACAGTGAGGAGCGGAAAAATGGACTGCGACTTTGGCCAGTGTAACTAGATTTTCTTTACAATCATGCCCATGATAACTGAGTACTACTTTTTATCAAGGTTCCACTGAATTGTACCAGATTTGTAAATATGAAAAATTTTTACTGTATTTAATGTCCTTTCACTGAAACTAGTAGGCATGTAAATCATCAACCATTTTTTGCTTTTATCATTTTATTAATGACTGCAGGACTTCCATTTATTATTGTTAGTAGTAGTGTTGGCATTGTATTAGTGGTATTTCCACCACAATAAGTAATGTAGCTTCTGCCCTGTCTCTGCAATTTTCCGCTGACTAACAGCAATATTCATGGATCCCAATTTTCAGACATGTCCGGGATTTCACTTCAAATGTCATGTTATTTCAGGATTAACAGATCCATTAATGTACCCTGCATATTAAGTGAAGCATATTAGTAATTGGGTAGCAAATTTCAGGATTTACAAGTTCGTGGAAGTGGGACCCTTGACTGTTTCAGTTGTTGCAATCAAACTTAATTCAAAGAACTTTTGCTGTTTCACCTTTTATATCTTTAAAAAAAGTTGGAGTGCATGGCATCACAAAATTTTTTTCCTCCTCATACTCAGTCATATTTGCAAAGAATGCACATGAGCCACTCCAAAGAAAGTTTATGACAGTTATAGATTAAAAATATTGAATATGAAATCAGAACCCATTGTGTTGATGATATTTTGAAGAAGAATTAATGAAAATCCATACACAGTTAAACGTTTTAAAATATAATCATCCAAAACAGTTTCATTTGCTGAGTGCAAGTGATAACAAATAATTTGAAATTTATGTCCCTCTCACGTTATGAAAGGTGTCAGTGTTACACAAAGCAAAACAAAAGGTTGCGCTGAGGATACTGGTCATTTTCTTGTGATATACACAGACAGAGAAAGGCAATACAGTTCCCTTGGAATAAAGAACATTTCATGTGTAAGACTGATAACTTATCATGACAGATAAGTCTGATAGGCTCTTTGGAATGGCATGTATCCTCTGTTTATTACAGTGAACGAAGACTATGGTATCAGTAGCTTTCTTCATAAACTGGATATTGTAATCTTTGAATGTTTAAAAGTTCATGTAACGCCTTTGGATTGGGAAAGTATTCCAATACTGAAAAGCAATACTTCAGTGACTCTGGGATTCCCATAATTTTATGTTTCATGATACATTCATTACACAAAAGCATCAGTCTCATGGTGTCTTGTTTAATTATGTACAGTGTGAAACATGTTTTCATTGTTGTCCAATACTAACCACATAACTGTAGAACCAACATACAGTTATGTGGTTAGCATTTGACAAAATCTTGTGTCTTCTTGAACACCTCATTATTCCCATAAAGAGTGAAAATGTGCTTGCATTCTTCCTCTTGGACATATGCTATAAATTCATTAATAAAAATGTTGTTTTATAGTGTATCTATAGTCTTATGTTACTGCATTTCACACAGCAACTCTGACTTGTAGCTAACAGTTCATCAAATAGCTTTTTTTTTTCTTGGCCCTTCTCCTCTGGTTAGAAAAATACACTGTTCCATTGATGCATCCAGAGCAATGTTTTTGTTTAAAGCTGTTCTCTACAACAACAAAAACAAAACTGACTCACTTTATACATCCCCACACCACCAAACCACCAAAACAGAGTCTATAACCATTCTTCAGCAGAAAGTCACTTGTTCATTTCTCAAATATAGTTTGAAATTGATAAAGTCAGACTTAAACCCTATAGAGTCAGACTTAAACCCTATAGCAAGAAGTCATTTTGAATCAAAGGCATGATTGCCATTGATAGCTAAAAATTATGCAACTTCACTTTCCATCTAAAATGACTGGGTTTATATCTTCTTTCCTTATCTTTAATGTTTGGCATACTATACACATAATGCACTGTATACTTACCAGTGATGGCAGAATGCTGAAAATTTTTGGAAAACCAAAAAGAAAAAAAATAGCATTTTGTTTCCCACCAAAGATGAAAAAGAATGAGTAAGTAACTTCCAGATCATTGATTGCATTGTCCAAAACTTTTTCAGATCTCTGCTTTTCAAATGAATGTGTATAAAAATATCTGGCTCTCAGATGTCTTTTTCAAATGAAAAAGTAGCTCCAATGGTTAACAGTGAACATCAAGCTCTTTGCTTGTTCTTTTTGCGCTCATGCACTGAATGTATACAGTTTTGTCTGAAGACTTTCTCATCACACACAGGCACCACCAAGCAATTCACAGGACAAAATGATACCAGACAAACCAATAACAAACACAGTGTTGTTGTTTCATCAAAATGAAGCATGTATTATCATTTCAAACTGGCTAAACACATGCAGGTATGACTAACTTGTCATAAGTACTAAATACTACTCACAAAATGTGGACACAAAGTTTCTTCCTAATCTTTATTACTGAAATGACAAGATTATGACAAAGTGATTCCAGAAGGATGTGATTTGTGGGTTGCCACAAACCTGAAAAAAATTAAGGAAAATGACATGGGCATTTTAAGGAATTGGAAATACTGTACCTAAAATCAGTGAAAATGATCAGCCCTCAGGATAAAATCTGAAGAAGTAGACTGGTGATTCCTAATTTCATTTGTAACTATATCTCATGTGTAGACTACAGTGAAAATTAGATAATTCAACTCTGCTTAACTGTAACTCTTTGGGAGCACAGAAAGAGTTGCGATTAGCCAGTGACTATTATTTAGGAAAACAGCAGGTTGTAATGTAGGATATGTTGCAATTAAGCAGAAGTTGCAGTTAGGTGGCATAGCCTGTACCACATAAATTTCACATAATGTAATTGAATTTAACTACTCTCTTATTAATAGAAAAAAATATTTTCATCATTCTATAGCAACTCTGTGTAATAGAAAACTTGTACTGTGAGCCGGACTTGACCAAAATAGTTGCAGTATCCGAGTGGAGAGTTACCACCATCAACGAGCATTGTCATTTTAAGCCACAGCAGTTTCAAAAACTCACCCTGCAAGTAAAGTTAGATTTGGAGGTAACAGTGTTTCAGAGTATTCAGAAACTGTTTCATTACAGGAAAGTTCGGCACCTACAGCTGAGACCATAATATCTAGGGGCTGCAACATAATATTATCACTGATGAAGTTTGGTGGAATATATCCGAATACTTGATGCTGTGACCTTTGACTTGTACAAATACAGTAGATGTACTCTCCACCACGTTTGTGAAAATCAGGGGACACTAAATACTGTTTCATAATAAACACAGTTTTCAATACCCACGATACTTCTGATCTATCCAAATACTGTACAGGTACCTATTGGGCTTGCAAAGTCTTTTGGAGTGGTGTGCTAGTTTCATATAATGAGGTTTCTTATAACTGCTTGAGTGTATCATCAATTCTCCAGACCTCATCAAAGGGTATAGCCTTCAACATTTTGTGAGTAGTATAGAGGTAAACCAGAAAAATACTAAGAATCATTTGACAGACACCACATTGCACTCAGCCACTCCCTGCACGGAAGCGTACAGAGCACCATAAAATTCATCAGGCAGTTCAGTGCCTTTCATCTGTAGCTTTGAAATCTCCTTTGTAAGACCACAAACATGATATAAAAGAATTTAAAACTGACGAGAGGAAGATTGTGAGTAACAGTACTGCAGAAATGTTCTTGCTCATAGTCTAAATTTCACAAAATGTCAAAAATGGCACAGAAGTTAAGAGTGTGTCAGCTCAAGTACATGTACTTTGTACCAGGGTCATCAAATTTCTGAAATTTGGTACTAAATATCACCAGACTGCCAACCCTGCATTGTGCCATTAGAAATACATACTAAAATAAAGAATGTCCAATAAAATAGTAACAAAGAATATTCCTAACTGTCACAGTTAGAAACAGCAGTAGTTGTTTCTCCTGCTGAGTAGGTAGTCCTTTGAAAACTCAAGACAATTTGCTTTAAATTACAATTTAGATCCTCATGAAAATAAAACAACGATTCTACAGTAAAAGAAGGCACACTAACTAAAACACAAATAATGGAGGAAGTGGCAGTGAGGAACAGAGAATAGATACTCTGTTATGTGCTAAGGAAGAGAGAAAAAACTCATGAGAGCGGTGTTCATTTGTATCTCAACTAACCATGAAGGACGTGTTCTAGAATTATGAAACTGAAGAGCGTGAATTTCCAAAACTGCCCAAGTCCACCTTCACTGAAAATTAATTACAGTGTATTTAATGTATTTTGAAATGTAATTCATTCAACACTTGAAATCTAGATTTTCTCAGAATAAGTGACAATTTTAGAGAATTAATATAGTTTGTTTAGGACAGGTATCCTTATGTAATTTTCCTTTCTTTCATAAGCATTCAAAGTGGACGTGGGATGTTTTGAAAAACTGCTCATCGACTGGACAGGTGCATTATCTTTCTCAAATTTAAATGTAATCACCATCACTCACTATATATTTCATCCTATGATGAATGACGTTGAAAACTCAAAAGATAACAGTGGCTACTTTTTATCATGAAATCAAAGTTTTTAAGACATAAAAACGCTAAATTTTCGAGATATTTCTTCAAACTTGAACAGTAAATTACATACACTTCTTGCACATCATATATCTCCTGGATTCTTTCCAAGCTTTTGCACTCTTTTAGAGATGGGGAGGTATATCAGCTTTCTCCACAGTGAAACTAAATTCAAATCTCTCTTTTTCTTTCTCTCTCTTTCTCTTGCTTTCTCTCTCACTCTCTCTCTCTCTCTCTCTCTCTCTCTCTCTCACACACACACACACACACACACACACACACACACACACACACACACGCACACACCCACACGCACATCTGTTTTCTTTCTCTCTGACATCCACTTGTTACAATACAGTATAACGAAAAAAACAACCAAAAAAAGAATAATGATACTTCTTCACACCATAGTCTTGGCCATAGCGCAGTACATACAATAAGACACTTGAATTTTGTACTGTCATATAATAAACTATGTACAGTTCATGAAAGTGATACCGAAAGCTGAATAATGTAACAGTACACAGTAAAACAGACGAAAGCATTTTGCATTGATTTAGAATTATTCACACGTTTGTAATACTTAGGAATAACAAAAACAGAGGGGTTGAGGTCGTAACTTCCCATGGGTCTACGTTGCCATCCCGTGCTCCGAGGCACAGCCTTTGTAGTTTGCCAATAATGTACTTTTAACGACAAAGCTTAATGCGTCCATTTACTAACTGTTAAAAAGCATCTTTTACAGACTAATGATACTGAAGCTGCTGAATTGTTTTTCTTCGGTACTTTGATTTCAAATTAGACTGTACTTTAATTTTGTGAACTTCAGTTACAACGGATACAGCGGAGCTTCGGTTACAAGGACATACATTTCTATAAATCTCATTTAAATGTCAAAACCCTGTCAAAGTTTGTACAGCTGTATTGTTATCTCCCCTTCATCTTTCTTTGGACTAGGCCTAATGTTTAAAAATGGACTTCATTTCCGGCGAGAACTCAGGTAAAACGGCAGAAATCCCTTTGTCCCGATGATCCCATTATATCCGAGATTCGCTGTATTACTGTTCTGTAATTATAGCTAAGGGCCCTTACACGCGCATTTTTTTAGCTCGGAACCTTTGGCGTGTTCTTGTTTCGGACTTAGGTTTCGACAAAATCCGGCAATTCCTTCCCCAACTTGCCTTGATAAAACTGGCTAAACCGCATGGGCGAGACCAATGCATTAACAGGCATACTAATCATAGAATCATAGGCATGAGTAATTTAGACCTACAAACGAATTACCATTTTCGGAGAGTAGCTGCGACGTCCACAGTTATTCACTATCATCGGCTTGCTGCGAGCTATTTTGGTTACGGAACTGACGACGTCTTAATGAATGCATCAGCAATAAGGCAGGACAATGCTCCAATCAGATAAAGGGTCCGTGTAAAGTCATCCCGTTACTACTGTTTCACAATTACGCGGTTTTACTTTACAATTACATGGTATGAACTCAGCATTATAATACGTGAGTCATCTCCCCGGAGATCACACTGCAAACGGATTCAGCTTAGTCGAAGCGTCAACACAGACACCTTTCAACACGACAATCTTAGGGTTAAGTGAGCAGCAGTTCTCAACGTAAGATAGCCCAAGGGGAACTGAAGAACCTAGGTAGGAAGTCTGACTCTGAGGATACATGATTGTAGTTTTCTTAGTCGAAGCGTCAACAACAGAGACACCTTTCAACATACCTGTTTTCGTCGTAAGAGAAGGCTTTGTGGGACTGCAGTTCTCAACCTAAGACTTCCCATGGGATCTTAGAACTTAAGTGGGAAGTCTGAAGATACATAATACTACAGTTTTTCTTCATAACTGTCCATGTACATTAACCAAAAGTAAACCGACCAATGCCAATGCTAGCAACAGCTGAGACACGAATGTGACCTAGTGTCCACTTCTTGCAAAACGACCATCGGAGGATGAAGAAGAGAGAGCTAGAAGAGAGGAAGTTTTTCAAGACAGCATTTCTCAGCTTTACAGAGCATAAGTCCGGGAATGGAAAAGAAGAAACTAACTGGCTGGTATATATAATAATATGTATTGACATAGTGTACATGTATCGGTCGACTAATTAGCCCACCGTACCAGGGTTAGCTTTTTTTTTAATAAGTTATTCACGCACTGCCCGAGGCAATTACCTTCGTCAACAACAAATTGTCAAAACATTAAATGAACAGTGCCCGCATTCAGATAGGGATTTCATGGGAGGCAAAGGCCAAATACAGTATACTGTATACCTTATGAGAAGTCTGAGGAGGAACAAAAAGACCCCTTGACAAAGAGCCATCACGAAATACATGTACTGTAGTCAAATTACATGTGTACATGTATACGTTTTTTCATGCCTCATTATGTAGGTTACTCCTACTGACCCTAACAAGAGTTCAAGAACAGTATTTTTGCCCTGTAATGTCAGTAACAAATTACAAAAATAATTTTCTTGCTATGACATAAATGAGCAGCGGTGCATCAGTTTCAGACAGCGCCCAAAAAGGTAAAAACGGGATCAGCTAGTGAGGTCAAAGTGTAGCCAAACATGCTGGTAGCGTTGAAAATAAAGAGATAATGCACACTGCGATACAGCACGTCATGCAATGTTGGAATCTAAACATGTAATTGGTCTTGACC
>JAWQUT010000165.1:842803-869617 GCA_033807755.1 Ellobium chinense
TATATATATATTCAGACTTAAGTCAACGCGTGAGTCTGGCACATTTACCAAAATATTTAAGTGGCTACATCATTGTTTTTATACCTCCTCTTTCTCATCTACTCCTTTTCTCATCTCTTCACCAGCAGGGGACCAGACTGGACTAAAATACCCTATTGATTGTTTGGATTCGCAGCCATTTCGGCAAAACGAGATCGGATTTCCCCAGGTTACATCTCACCAATATATACAATCCTGTTCAAGGTCAAGGTCACCTCCAAGCTTAAGAGATGCAGACCTGAATGTGATTGGAAACAAACTGGAAAAGCGATATTGGACGACGTCTGGCAAGGACGCATGCGCAATACCAATGTCACATCTAGCCTCTTTACGACATTTTCAAACCACACACTGTGATACAAGAAGAACGTATGGGTTCCTTCTTCCGTTCTAGCCGTGCGTCACGTCCGCTTTTCTCTCCATGCCAAGTCTTTGCGGACGCAGTTTACATTAGGGAGTGTTTCATATTTCGGCTGTACATGGTAACATAGTTGTTTATTTAAATGCGTTGAATAAACTAACCCTACTCTTGGCTTGGACGTTTCTTAGCCACTTTCTCCGTATATGAGAAAGGAATTTTCCTAAGTGTGGCGCTTCAAGAGGTTCTGGCTACCGCCGAGATCCAAGATCCAAGGTCCGAAACCGATGTCTTTTCTGATCAGGCGAGTGGTAAAGGCTTTAAACTTCTCTTTAAAGGCCCATCCGGTCTATGAGAGGATAGGAGACCGGGGTATAAAAGGCAAGAAGAGACATGATGGGTTACTTCACTCATCTGAATTCAACCGAACTCATAACATCAAAGCGCAGTTTTGTTTTGTTTTGTTTGTTTTCGAATTTCACTAGTACAGCATTTCATATTGCATAGCAATATTGCAGTTTATTAGTTTACTCTCCCTCCGTGCATTATGGTAAAGAAACTTGATATAAGAACGTCTAGTATTTAAAGATGAAAGCAGGTTAGGCTGAGGGGAGGCAGCGTCCACTTCCATTTGTAGACTAGGCTTACCTTCCGATGTGCGGCTTTATAATATCGAAAATAAGAACTGAACACAGACTGTGAGCGCCGGAAGCTGATAATTATTTGTTAAAGCGAACTATTGTTTCTACTGGGATTCCGAGAGGAGGAAGAAGGATTTGACCTCTCATCCTTAGTCTTAGGGATAAGAACAAGGTTGTCATCTCAAATCTGGATTGCTGGCACCCTTCCCCTTCATAATTAAATCTTTCAACAGAAACTTTGAGGGCGGTATGGAGCACTGCAAGAATATAGTGTTCACAAAAAAGAAAAAAAGGCGCAATCCTTACAACCAAGTTACGACCCTACTGCAAGAATATAATTCCCATGGGTGTTGTATTGCGAATAGGTCTAGTCTAGACTAGATTTATCAAAGTGCAGGAAGCAATAAGATTTGCTTGACCTAACCCTGTCCTGCATTTTTTCTTAAGTGGCGCTGCAGCGTTTCAAGTGACGTTTTAATCCCACAGTGCCTGCTATCTCTTCCTTTGATGCCATAACCGAGGAGAAACACACGGGGATGCCTTAGGTCAGGTCAAAGAGCGATGACAGCCAGCCGTGGTGAGCGGGTGCACATGATGGCAGCTCGTGCATGATAGAGTGCTCAAACGGCTCCCAGATGTTAGATTTCACGGAGGGCAGGGATTTACGACGCTTGGCATCATGGCAGGATGACTGTACATCATCAGCGTAAAAGGTCGTAGTCCAAAAAGCAGATCACATTGCAAAAACCGGTATCCTAAGGTTCATAATTTCAAGCCGATTCTGATGACATCATCTGAGTTCATGTCTGAGTTCAAGAACATAAAATCCTAAAGATTTTGAAGGAAGTTGGTCTCTTAAAGCTGCTAAATTAGTTGTGCGCTGTCACAGTTTGCTCCAAATCTAAGTTCTGGCGGAATACGGCGTTCTACGCTAACTAGGATGACATGTAAAAGAGGGAAAAAAATATAGCAGGGAGAGAAAAAGAGAAGTGGCCTTAATGGACAGAAGAACAGGAAATTAGAAATTGAAAAAGAAGAACATCTAGGGTCTTTGCATGAGGAAAGAAGAAGAGCGAAATGAACGAGAATGATGAGCAAGGAGAAGAAATGGTGAGGAGATAGGATCTTTGTGTCAGGCAGTGCGAAGGTACCGGGAATAATTTTCGCTGAACAAGGGGTCAGGAATGGAAATGTGGCGAGAGTGTAGAGATACTGGAGGTTCTTCATGCCTTTCGCAATCTCCACGCCCCAGTCTTCAGCATTCCCACCCAGCCATCAGGGAAATTTCGACATTTCCACCCCAATAGAGCCTATTTATGACAAGCCCGTTTGCATTTCTTTTGATGCCTAGCGGTTGTGTTTCACACTTAAAGATGGCGCTGGGAATACGGGAGGGATGCTGGGAATGTTATCCACGTGGAGGATCGCGCCTCGATCTGGCGCTGGCGGGGATTAATCATTTATAATTGTGCAAAGATAGATGTGGGCGTTTTCTCAGAGGTTTGACATATCCCAGAATGCCTGGAAGCGGAGAGAATAAAGAAAGTAAACAAATATTTATGAGTCATACAAACAATGAACGCAGAATAAAGGCTACAGCCGAAAGCGCCTGTGAATATTAGCAAAACAGGAGTGAAAGAAGCCTAAAGACAAACGTGGCTACAAAACATTTTCAACGACAATTAATGTGTAGGTTGGCCTAATTATTGACACTGTTGTTGCTGTTGCTATGGTTCTCTTAAAAACAACAGTTGTGATGGTGGTTATGAATGGTAACTGGGGCGTTGTAAATAACCCGTCTGATGAAATGATTCAGGCGACGACATGAAAGCTATAGAATAAGATATGAAAGAGTGAATGGGAATTAACAGTATTGGGTCATTATTAATACAGCATCTATTGTCAAGCTCGACAGTGGTAGGTGGAAAGTGCTGAGTGAGGGTGCGTGAACGGCGAGGGGTATATTGTGAAGATCCCAGAATAAGCGATGAGGTTTTTGAGCACTGAACTCATAATAATAATAAGCCCGTAATACTCCACAGGGAGTTGAGAAAGTCCGAGTGTGATCAGACCTGCTGGGTTAATAATAGTGTGAAGTCGCCTGAGTGGGCATTCACCTGGACACCGAACTTATAGACCGCATTATTGTTAAGTCTCGAAGTTTGTTTTATATGCACTGTATATAACAACAATGCTTGCATATATAAACACTCGAACTTGCACGAAATGTGACAAAGGTAATTCATTCTCGGGAACAAGCCTTCAGGCAAAAGGTTCCCTTATTTGCATGTTCATTACAGAGACAATTTCGGTCAATAAAAGAAAACAAAATGATATACATCTGGTTCACAAGTATGATCGATGGAGCGCTATGACCACGAAACGCAAGCCATGAGAGGAACTGTGTCTACGCCTGGCTCGCAACAATACTGATTGGTTTTGGTAAATACCGAATCTCCATAAAGAATATGGGTTTATATTAAAAATGATGAGGAGGATAAAAAGGAGAATGAATACACTGATCTGGATTCTTGGCATTGTTTTCTGTCTACATTAGTAACTTAGCCTGGAGATCTGTATTTTTAATGTGTTTTCTCCGTCTCCGTCTGTGCCTCACATTCTTCATGTCCTTCCTTCCTTCCCTTTTCTTTTCTTTTCCTTCCTTCCTTCCTTCCTTCCTTCCTTCCTTCCTTCCTTCCTTCCTTCCTTCCCTCCTTCCCTCCTTCCTTCATGTCTTCCCATCCTCCCGGTCCTGATTCCAAGTACATTATTGTACCATTATGCACTCGGCCGGGATGACTATTTTGTACAATAAGAAAAACTCAAGAAAAGGCACGAAAATCACCCACAAGCTCACCCCTAAACATTATGACTTATTTGTCCAAAAGTTCGGACAGCCAAATACAGCGGAGTCCTTGTTGCCCAAAGGTTTACATATTTGACTTGCCCGGAGCAAACAGGCAATAGTGTTTGTCCTCCCGTCTGAACTTGGCCCATTTGTGTGCGTTCTCTTTTAAATACCAGCGCCTGGAGCAACACGAAGACAGAGAGGATAAGAAAAAAATGCCGTTTAGGCCATTATAGATCTATTGAATTAGGGTGCCCGGCATTTTGTTACGCCAGATTAATAGAGAAAGAAAAGAAACATCACCAAAAACAGAAAGATGACTTCACTGAGCCTGTCAATTTTCTCAAAAAGGATAGCAGGAAGACTCACAAGCACGCATCACTTGAGGGCAGTCCACACTACTGTCGACAGCCCTTTGTCTCGTGGGGCAACGTGGCCGAATGATTAGGGCATTGTACTCAAGATCTAATGGTTATGAGTTCGATTCCCGACCACGATCGTGTTGTAAATGCCTTAGGAAAGCATTTCATACCACATTTTCCTCAGCCCACCAGTCTGTAAAATGGGTAATTGGCCTTAGGCAGTGGGGATAATATCAGAATGCTAGTCATCAGCGTCCTTAAATGGCCACGGCTTTGTATGTTCCCCAGAAAGTTGAGAAACGCCTAAAGTGATCAGGTCTGCTGGGTTAATAATAGTGTAAAGTCGCGTGAGTGAGCATTAGTCGAAACATGAGTCTTATAAACCGCATTATTATTTTCTTTGTTATTATTATTGTTATTGTTTCTATTATTATTATTATTATTTAACACGGCACTACTGCCACAAGCCCCTTATCCCAACCCATCACACAAACGTACAGTGCAAATTTTATACAGTTGTAACCTGACCTCAGAACTAATACAGAACAGAATTTCAGCATAAAAAGATACATTATACGAACAGTAATAGCGACAACTGTGATATTATTATACGATCGATATTCGATGTTGCATTAGGTGTCTGTATTTCACAAAACACATTACACTGGAATGTGTCCAATTAGCAAACGGTGTTTCATTCCAGTTTACAATATTCTATGCTAGAGGCTACATTCATTTGGGCAGCACAGCTTGCATCAAGCCAGTATACTGCTAAAAATAAGTTTTAGTTTAAAAGGACAACGCGATCCAAATGTCGAATCCGTCTGTCTCAAATACAATATGTATGTATAGACTAGATGTACGGTGTACGGTGTGTAATTTGTGTGTCTGAGAAGTCAAGAGAAAAGTGTGTGTATGTGTGTATGTATGTATGTGTGTGTGTGTCTGTCTGTGTGTGTGTGTGTGTGGGTGTGTGTGNGAGAGGGAGAGTGAAAAAGACAGTGTGTGCAAGTCAGTGTATACATATGGGAGTATCTGCACGCAAGAGTATTTTTCTTTATGCATTTCTGTAGACATATCCATTGTAATCACTGTAACAAAGACACATTTCCCTTACCCCTTGTGGATGAATAAATTTATCTTATACTATCTTATCTTTAGGCGTTTCAGGCTTTTGCTCTTACAAAAAGACTATCATACACGATGTCTCCGTAAAATGTGGGCAAATACCAGACATGGCTGGAGTAATATAACTGTAATATGTATAATATATGTGTGTAAATTTCTGCTCTCCAACAGAACCGGTCTGTTGTCTACGACCATTTATAAGGGTGAATTGCGTGTACAGAACATGAAGTAATTGTATCCCATGTGTCACTGATGACTAAGCTGTATTGTGCCAAACGCTGCCACCCTTTGGAGAAAATTACACTGATCTCCATTAGAAAGTAGACTACCCGGACAACTAGACAGGCCAACAAGCATGGATGGTGGTGGTGACGATGATGATGATAATGATGATGATGTATGTATGTATGCATGATTTAGTATTTAACCTGATGAAGAGTCACATCTTTGATTCGAACATTTGTCATTATTTTATATCCTTATATGTCAATTTTCAATATTAAAATGTATTTCATAATCCTTCGCTGGTTTGGACAGAACGTTTTAATATTTCTTAATGTGTTCGAAATAATGATGATGATGATGATGATGATGATGATCTTCAACAGATTATATTCATGACTATTGATCATAGGTTTGTTGTTTTTTTATGACATTACATTCTTAGTTCGTTTATTTTCTACACCTGAAGAAGGACGCCAGTCCGAAAATTTGTGCATTAAATTTGTTAAATTGTTATAGTTTCCTTGCTTTACTTATTTAGATGCTGTGCGGATAAATGTTTTGCAAGTAAGGATGATGATGATGATGATGATGATAGTGATGATAATGACGACCACGATGATGATGATGATGATGATTAATGGGAAGGGATGGGTTATTGATAGCATGCGTTTTGTTCGTGTGTGGTCATTCGCGTAAATACTGGATATACGGCCATTCAGCATAATAATGTCTATGCTTTTTGATGGCAGTATAGTCTTTAGCTCATGCATGTGAACGCATTTCATGCACAGTAGACTACAATATATATCATGGATATACTGTATGCTGTTTAGCCTTTCAGTACAAATGATATTCAGGGACAATAAGGCAATGAGAGAAAGAGAAAGAGAGAGAGAGAGAGAGAGAGAGAGAGAGATAGAGAGAGAGAGAAAGAAACAGAAAAAGAGAGAGAGAGAAGAGCAAGAAAAACTGGCAGCAGGTCTCAGAAGAACAATCAAGACAATGTAATATAATTCTCTGGCCACTATGACCTGCTAATTATCTTGAGCCATTTTTTTTGGTCGCGTCCTCCTCTTTCCAGCCTCTCTGACTCTCTCTCTCTCTCTCTCTCTCTCTCTCTCTCTTTCTCTCTCTCTCTCTCTCTCTCTCGCTCTCTTTCTCTCTCTCTCTCTCTGGCTCTCATTTCTCTCTCTTTTCCTCATCTCCCTTTCTTTCTCTTCTCTCTCTCTCAGGAGGGGAGACAGGTGCCTTGTCCAATTCGAAATCTTCGTTCTGTCTCATTATCATGAGAGTCCTTCCATTCCATTTAAGATAAGGACATGGTACAAAAATCGTCCGACTGTTGAAACTGCATCGAAATTCTATCACTGTTTAGGTCTTGCGATTACACGAAAAATGCGCTTATGTGACTCGCATCTAAGCAGAGTCAGCGTTTTGCCTTCTCCTTTGGCACATCAAAGCCTACATTTTTTTCTTAACATATATTTTTTTTCAGTTTTTCCATACTTTCGTTAATGGGCATAAACATTCTAAAGTTCCCATGCATTATAGGCCTAGAGCATATTGGGCGATGAATTACTCAGATCCATGTCAATTTGTGCAAGGGTGAGCCGTCAGGGAGTGCAAAGCGATAAATTATTGAAATGGTAAATATTTCCCTGCCACACATGAAACATGAACAAGGGAGCTAACGCAAACAGAGCAGTAAGAGCAGTAAAAATGTGTGTCTGTGTGTGTGTTTTGGGGGGGGGGNGGGGGGGGGGGGTGTTAGAGGGTGGGGGTGAAATTCGGCAGGAATGGAAACTGGAGTAGAAAAAAAAATACATAAAGCTCATACTGACAAACCCACAGACAGAATGGTGAACAGTCTGACATATTGATGGCGCACGGACGGACAGCCAGGGAGGCAGGCAGAGTTCAGACAGACAGACAGACAGACAGACAGACAGACAGACAGACAGACCGACAGACAGATTCATGGTACCAAGGCAAAGTCGGCCTTTCGTCTTATCTTTCTTCGGACGCTGACCTTGCGTGCAATAATTTTCTTATGGACGGTTANTCCAACAACTGTCTCCTTTTCCTTCTCCGCCGTGGCATGCAAAATAACAGTATAAGGCAGGGTTTAAACAGAGCTGTCAAATCGATTGACACTCTGCGAACTTCACACAGAAAAGCAGACTCCATAATCCATCCTCTGGAATGTTTCATGTTCACCATGCCGACCACAGTGGGTTGTGCTGCAAACAACGCAGATCAAGATTGCCACTTTGAATTTTGCCTTTTCATCAGATTAGATGCCAAAATTTCACCAGACGGCATTCATTTTCCCAGAGGTCTAATTTTCATCTTCTCTGAGTTTCAGATACTTTGTTGACATAATTATAGGCTCCACGGTTGCCACTTTGGATTTTGCTTTTTCATCAGATTATGTTCTATCTTGTTTTCCTTACGACTTAAAAACAGATGCTCTGAAAATGAATCACATGTTCAAAATTACAAGTTAAAGCAGGATTAACCTGGTTTAAGTTAGGTTAGGTTGTTTTTTTTTTGTTTTTTTTTAATTTAGAGGAGGCCTGAGATGTTTGTTTATGCACAGAGATGCCATGCAACTATTTTCTCGGTTTGTCTTTTTTTTTGGTCCTGTGCAAGTTTGTTCCCCTTATGACTTCTCTTCCTATATCTTAACAACAGCCTTTGTTTTCTACTCTTGTGCTCCATCAACTGCAAGACTACCGATTACCGGGCTGGCTAACTGTTCGCTAACTTGCTTTCTACTACGCTTAGGCCACTTTTTTAAATCTGTATTTTTGTATTGTATGTAGACTGCTCTATTTTTTTTATTTTTTTATAAATCGTCTCCCCTCTTTCGCAATCATTCTCTTTTTCACCATATTTCGTATATTTTCCATTTCATTCACCACATTACCAGATCAAGATCTTTTTCACCACATCTGATGAAAAATCACCAAGAGTGGCAACCCCGATCCAGATGAACGAGTTATTCAAATTTGCCTTGGGAAAACTTTTCAGCTCCAGTTACGGTTTGGTCTTCAGACTAGCAAACGTCATGAATTTTCCATTCCAGTCTAGATTATGGCAAGAATGTACGTTTTCCTTGATATTATTTTTATCTCTGTCATTCGTTATGTACTGTTATTGTTGGTGGTGGTGAGGGTAGTGATGGTAGTAGTGCGAATGATAGTTAGTGATGGCTATAATTTAACCTGATACAGCCATTACTCTTACCAAAATGCTGTAGTTAGTATTGATATTTTTGCCGTATTTGTTACTGACGGTGGTGGTGTGTTGGTAATGGTGGTGGGGTTGGTGTAGGTAATGATGGTGTGTTGGCAGTGGTGGTGATAGTGGTGGCAGAACTTAGGCAGTGGTGAAAATGATTAAGTGGCGCCGTTGTCTTTGTCATAATGTTTCTAACACTATTACTGGTGTTTATTCTGGGCATCCTGTTTTTATGCTGAAAGTTTATTTTTCTTAAGTGTTGATTCGACATTGTCCGTCTCAGATCGATTTCTCCAGTCTGGGTCATTCCATGGTACCTACCCAGTCACTTAACAGAAAACAAGTTTTATTCTGCAGTACGGTGACCAGCATTCATCTACCTGAATGCTTGTGTCGGTGACAATGCACTGCCATGACATCACTCTAATTGGCTGTTAAAGTAACTGACAGGACTGTCATTTTCTATGGAATTGCCTCATGACTTCATCTCATTAAAATCTACTGCCACATGCACTGTCTTAGCTGTTCTAAAACTGAATAAACAGCACTTGCCATTATGAAATGCCATGATGCCACAGTATGAGTTGTCACACCAACATGCTAAGACATTTTCAGACCACCTGTTCTAACTGCAGGAACGACTGAAATGAAGGATGGAACTATGTCCACAGCCCGAAATAATAAACATTCTGTTTGTTTTTATTTACATTCGGACACCCCTCTTCTCCCCCCTCCCTCCAAAAATGAACTTACAAAAAAAAAAAAAAAAGCATACCTTAAATTATGAAATGCGGTGACTGCTCAAAGTTTACCCGATGATGAGCCCCAAGGTATGGCCTTTGCAGTTTCAGTCTAGACTATGACGTTGGATTTAGCAAATGCCACACCTGTGACCACTTTGCTCCAAGAACAAACTATGCACATCGCGCTTCATGTTACAGTATATGAGTAAGCATAACAGCTCAGTTCATTTGTTGTTGTTTTTTTTTTCAATTGCTAATTATGCCTACGGCAGGTTTCGCACGTTCTGCTTAGATCTACATCCCTTGCTCCACTCCTTTCGTCATCCCTAACCAGCAACATTTTTTAAAAAAGTAAATCTCCAACCGCCACTGGTTATGTATTTTGTTGCATAGCCCTAGCCACGTAGCAGGCTACAGGCGCTCACACACCTGCGAAAATGGATGCAGCTGGGCAGGATGTGGGAAGCAAGAACTCCCACTTCAGTGAGAGGGACACTAATTACTGCATATTATCGTTGAAAAGGAAGAGGGCTTTGGTTTGAAGGGATGGGACGAGAGAGCGAGATAGAAAACGACACTGTTTCTCTGATACGTCTACAGTATTTTTGCGAGCTCTGACACATGTACAATATATTTTGGAAGAAAGAGGATATGGTTACGCTCAGCACATTTCATCCTTAATTTTTATTTTCATCCCCGTCAGGTACTTTTCATCCTCAGTAAGAGTTATATAATACAGCAAACGTCTCGTCGTAGTATTGTCGTCACGTGCTAGATCTCTGTTAGCAATACTGTACTCGTGAGTGGGGATAATACATTTCTTCCATCCGAGAGCCCTACTATAACCTACGACCACATCCACACAGCTGATGGAGACTGACTGTCGTAAGCATGGCACTGGCTGGTTAATGATTTACGCCTACACTGGTGATCATATAAGTGGTCGTCTTGAACAGACTTTCAATAAAAGTGTTTGCTGGCCCATTTTTTATTTCTACTACAACATGTATTTAGATTTCTGTACTTTTAATTGTCTATGATGATATAGGCTACTGTTTAATCTGTCGTGTCTGTCCCACCATTTGTTAAATGCTGTTTTGACTGCCCAAATACTGTCCAGTGTCTGGCTGCGACCTTTTCAGCTCGTATAATTAACCGCCTTTTACTCCCATCTCACCGAAAAACCAAGCTAGATACATAGACTTCGAGTGTTCTGTATCACAACACGCTACTGAAAAACCACTCTAAACGTGTATCACATATCAATACAAGGAAGGAACTACCAGGAACAGCCTAAAGATGAGGCCACGTTCAATACCACTGTTAGAATGATCGTGATCCTACCGCAAGTTTCCATGGGAAGATTCCCGGATGTTTAGTACAATCTATGGTAAAGATGTATACCCGGATGTTTGGTACCCTCTATGGATAAGTTGTGGGAGGACTGTACAAGAGAACAACTGGGTGTTATCATGTTGGTGTTAACATCTCTGACAAGAATCAATCCTTTGAACAGACTGTGATGGGCATCGCCGCTGAGAAATTTGTGTATATAACAAATTTGAAGATCGAAGTCTACCAACTGATGCGGATGGATGTAGCCGTGTGTGACTTTTGCTAATATTTGCTATTTCATTTAGAAAAAAAAAAAAAGAACACTTCATCGTTTCAACCCTCTTATGTCGCACCGCAAGTATCTCCAACATTCAATGACAAACAATGAAATAAATTCAGTGATATAAAGCAGCAGATGTTGTATTATAAATAACATGTCACTTGCGGAAGTTCTTGTAAGAAGCTGTTGAGAAAACAGTTTATATAAGTTCAAAGAACCAAATAACAAAGAAAGGATTTTGAAATCTTTAACCTTCAAACCATATTCCCACCTACTGCCCACTCAAGCCCCCCAACCTCCCCATGAACTCTCTGCCAAATATCTAGCATTAAACGTAGCCTCTTTCACTATTTCTATGACATACAAAAGTATGACAATAATTATTAAAGTATCAAATCGCGAAAATGAGTTTATATAGAAACCTTGAACAGGGCACGGGCTGTTTACCCGTATCCTGTTCAAGGTTTCTATGAAATACAAACAAGGACTACGGTTACAATTCATATGATAAGCGTTAGTCACTGATATTCATAAAATGTGTGTAAGTTGCTGTGGAATAGAATTTGCCTGGAGATTATGTATGATAAATTTTTACATCATAAATCAAACCATTACGTTTTAAGTTACTCAGTAAATGAACGCAAACAAAATCAAGATGATTAAATAAAAACAGGGTTGCCCTTTCTCCCATTTAATATTCGTCTCATATTTTCGCACGTGTGTTTACTTTAATGGACAGATCTGTGTCACTTTAACGAGCCATGCTGTTCTACCCTATAATCTTTGTTGCTTGGCAAAGCGTCAGGATTTATAATACTTTGGCATGAGATCACAATGATTAAGTAACATGAACCAAAAACATCACGGGTGTAATGATAGTGCAAGCAGTGACTCACACAACGCCTTGTGTCGACAGATCGGCTCATTCTCATCCATAAGCTGCGTGCCAGATTAGAGCAGGCCTGCACTGGACGGAATAGAAAGGGAGCTATGAAGGGGTGCGCGTCTTTGGGACTGCTTAACCCGTCCCTGAAGGGCTCAGTGTTCGAGGGTCAACATTTGGGAGGGAAAGAAAGCTATAGCGTGGGAGAGAGAGAGGAGGAGAGACAGAGAAAAGAGACATACACATGTAGGGAGAGAGGAGGGGGTTATAATAATATGGATAATCACCTTTTCAAATCAGTTCCTCGAAATCAGCTTTCATAATATGAACTCATGCATGATGGCTCATGCAAGGCAATTGCCAATAATGCATACAGAGTGATTCATGCATAAGGCGATTATGGAACATATTCAACTAGGGAACTTCTGTGTATCTCGCTATGAATTCTGTTTTTGTTGTTGTTGATGTTGTTGTGATTGTTGTTATATTTGTTGTATAATTAAGGTATAAATAAGACTGTGTGCGACATTGCTTCTGTTCTCGTTTTTGCTTCGTTGTTATTGTTGCTGCTGCTGCTTCTGTTGCTGTTGCTGTTGCTGTTGCTGTTGCTGCTGCTGCGGCTGCTGCGGAACTTCTTGAAACCAACCATTTCCCCACTGACGTCGACGGATAATTTTCTCCTCATAATTACGACGAGGACGATTTCAAAACTTACCAATCTACCTGTCACTAATAAAATTATTCACAGCACATCAGCACAGAAATTTCACCTTTGCCGTAAACCTTTGATGATCTTCCTACCTTTATCAGTCTCCTGGCGTCCTTCTCTACCAGCATCCCGAACAACTCTTTAACAAGGCCAAAGTCTTTGCGCACACCTCACATGCTTTTAACACTGCATTACCACACCAACTCCCCAGCGTTTGTGCAGCCTATTATCCAAAACCTGAGAACGTTTTTCACACGTTCGCAAAAAAAGTGCTTCTGTGTTTGTTGACTTTCTGTATAGATCTAGTCTGCTCTCTTTCTCTCTCTCTCTCTTCTACCTGAGCCTTGCGAAAGTTAGGAAGTGGCGCGATTTCATTTGCGGTCGAACGTACTCGAGTCTCGAAATCTTTGTTCTGTCCTTTTGGGTTCAATCCGCCAAAGCAGTAGTAACTAATCGCAGTATTATAATATAAAAATAATAATATATTCCACGCAATGCTCGCAAAGTCTTCCTCTTGAATCCGGAGTTAGCGACAACAAAACTTCATCCTTTATTGGTCTGAAATTTCTTACTTGTCCACGAAGCGTAAGTTACATGCATTACGTCAGTTAAAACTTGAACACAATTTTAGATGTTGGAGTATTGTACCATTCCTGACGCAAAATATCATTCACATTCTGCTTTCCAGGAGTGACAGAAGGAGAGAGAGAGAGAGAGAATGAAAGAGAGAATTACTACAGCTATCCATCTCTGAGGAGAAGGGGAGGGGGGTTCCTTTCACCTTTCATGCACAGAGACGAGTGTGTCGTTGTCAATTTTGCTATGCAGTGCTAGTATGCATGAAAACAAGTAATACGCAAATGTGCGTGGGCTTAGCTAGTGCGAGTACAAATAAAAGCAAGCATCACAAAATTTCAATAGGCAACGAAACCAAGACATCAAAAAGGTTTTTAGATTCCAGCCTGAATCATAATCGAATCGGTCCCTCTGATACAGAATCGATTAGTTTATTGTTTGGGTTAGAAAAGCCAACGGCTTCTAGAAACTAAGGTAGCGCGTATTAGTATCGCCAGAATGGCGTCACAGGATCTCAATGAGTTTCGTGAGAATTGGAGAGAAAATAAGCTTAAAAAATGAGGAGGGGGCGGGGAGAAGGGAAGAGAACAAAGACTGCCAGCTTGGATTGGGTTCAAAATGAAAAAAAAAAACCGCTGAATAATTGCTGCAATGCGATCCCAGCGGAGAAGGCAAGACAAGAAACAGAAAAGAGTAGAAAGAGAGAGTAGAGAGAACAAGGGAAGCAGCAAGAAGTAGTCAGAGGGATTAAAGCTATAACAAAGTCAAACAGAGGTACAAAGACTAAGCGGCACACCACTTTAACATGTATCAGCGCATCTCACTGACTTTTAAGAAACAGAAGGGAGAGGGAAGAAGAAAGAATATGGACAGAGGCATGTGCAAATCATGAAAAAAAAATTTAGAACGAAAACACAGACGGTACGAGCAAACGTAACCCTTTTTTTCCCTTTTTTTTTTCCTTTTTGCTTTTTAGCTCGGCAAACTGCAACGTCAATGATCTCCCCCAGCCTCTCTGAGTCAGCATCAGGGCTGCCACTCCTAGAGATTTTTCACTAAGCCTAAACTAGATCTAGTGAAATTTTAAGTTTTTCTTGTTATCTAAGAAATGAAATGCAAAAAAAAAAAAAAAAANAAAAAAAAAAAAAAAAAAAAACGTGAGTGGGGGAAGTTGGGAGGGGGGAAGGGAATCTTGTGAAAAGTTGCGAGCACGACAAATTATTTTATTTTAATTTAGTATCATGTACATGTAAGTCGAACTCCTGTAGTCCCTGCGTTACGCTACCAAGTGAAGGGTTTTTTTTTCTTCCCTCTTTGTTGTTTGATCGTTTCATATTTTAAGTAACGTATCTGCTTCATTAGTAATTATGATATGCAATTAAATAACACGTGTACGTATCAAATACGGTTTCAGTAAAGAAAATGTTACCTTAGAATCCAGTAAAATTGCAGCCCAGGTCAGCCTCAGCTTCATTCGAGAAAAACAAAAATGGTCGAACATGAAGTAATTTAGGATGCTTTTTACCTGGGGGTTTTTCTGAATGACAGCATGTGAGGAAGCGTGAAAAGAAAATAGAAAACGAATGAACAGGAAGGCTGATCACAGAACAGTGAAATAGAGTGCATGCGTAAAAAGCATTTCGCCTACAGACTTTCCAGATTATTTCAAGCACCTTGCACGTAGAGCAATGTGTGCCCTGTATCTGCAGCAATTATGCTGACAGATCCTGATCTTGCAACAGGGCTCTCTGTTTAATTGAGCTCAAACCCCAGCAAGACCCATTCACAGGTGTAGCGCAGATATACAAAGAATCAACAGTTCCTACAATCCGTGTGTTGGTTTTGCAAATATTTTCGTTAGCTGAAAGTGGCTAAAGCAGTTTTACAAGGGCTTGATGACCTTTTGATGCTGCAGTTGTTGTGGTTTTTGGTAGCGTTGTTGTTATTGTTTTTGTTGCTGTTATTGTCGTCGTTGCTGTTGTTGTTGGTGATGGTTGTTTAGTTGTTGTTGTTGTTGTTGTTGTTGTTGTTGTTGTTGTTGTTGTTTTTGTTGTTATTGCCGTCGTCGTTGTTATTGTTGTTGTTGTTGCAGGTGGTAGTGGTGATTTAGTTGTTGCTGGTGGTGGTAGTGATGGTGCTGGTGGTGGCGGTAAGCTTACTATTTTCTCATTCATGCCAGAGTGGCAGTGAGTATTTGTGTTGTTGTTGTTGTTGTTGTTGTTGTTGTTGTTGTTGTTGTTGTTGTTGCTGTTGTTGCTATGTGGTGGTGGGGGTGGAGGTGGTGATGGTTGTAGTGTTATCAAGCCTTCAGTTTATCGTATTCTCATTCATGCTAGACTGGTGGAAATCATTGCCAGAATTTCATTTCTAAATTCTCACGAGCCATAGGCCAACCACCGTACTATAGCAGGAAATCTATTCATGTAAAGGATATTAAGTTAGTAGAGTGCAAGGTGGTAATAACGTTTTTTCTCAAGGGACCCTTCGTCTATTATTATACCAGGTAATCCATACAGCTGTCTTTTTCTTCATTTCTTAAACTGACGTCGTTTTTAGTGAGTTTTTTCCCCTAGAAACGCGCTGGTTTCAACGCCAAGGCTCTCCTTAAATTACTAGTACGGCCAGTAAAGGAACACTCAACCGTTTTAAGAAAAGATGTCATGTCGCAAATGACATTATGTGCAAGAAAATTGTAAATGGTAAAACGAAGGGTTCACCAAAAGGAAAAAGAAAATGTGGATATTTTTTTTTTACGGATTCCTACACAGCGTGAGAGATTGCATTTGCTGTCGCCAACCCTGTTATTATGCCGTGTCTGTAATGTCATGCTCCGCTTCTTTTAATATATCAATAATTATAAAAAAAAAATATGACATTTGAATGCATTTCTAATCATCTTTCCTTCGTCCGCTGATATTCAGACAGGCAGGCAGGCAGGCAGACGGACAGACAGACCGACGGACGGACAGGCAGACACGCACGCAAGCAACACACACACACACACACACACACACACACACACACACACACACACACACACACACACACACACACACAGACACACACACATACACACAAACACACACACAAACACACACACACACAACAGACAAACACAGTCACATGGGTGAAAGGGAAAAATACTGACAGAAGCATCCTAAACGTGCAGATAGACAGACTGAATCACTGACTAACAGCGAGACAGATAGACACCAGAGCGGGATGGAAATTACAATCACATTCAGCGGCACTCAAGCATGCGAACGTTTGGAAAGGAGGAAAGAAAATGAAGAAATGAAAATAACAATGAAAGAACGTGTCCTTGTGTTATTTAGTACATGTTATCTACCTGCACTAAGTCAAAGGCAATAACTAACCTTTACCATCTGGTGTAAAGAACTCAAGGTCCATGGAGTGTACTATGAATGGCTCGCTGCTTTATGGGGAAACACGATGGCAATGAAAGGATACACAGCAGCGGGTCTTGTTCCAACTCCTAATTGTACTAGACTGTTCAAGGTTGAGTAGGTATTTTTTTTTCTTCCTTTTCCAAACAAACATTGAAGGTGAGAATGTTTTGCGGTGAGGAGTGATGAAGGGTGTGGGAGATAGACAGTTATGAAGCGGTTAGGAAACAGTGATGTGAATCGGGAAAGTGGGTCCGAGAGGAGGGTGGAAAGAGGATAAGGGAGGCGGGAGTCTGGAAGCGTGACCCCTCCCCACCCCAACCCCCCCAACCCCACTAAACATAAGTCCACTCATTCCTCTCCCCTTCCCTCCCCCTAAAAATCCATCCCAAAGCTCTGGCTGCCCTTCCATTACTGATATATTATTTTGTGCCCATTTTTTCTCCAAAATGCTGCATCCCCTTCCCTACGACCGTGCACCGCAACAGAGGAGTGGGAGAAGAGAAGGTTTAAGTGACTGGGTAGGGTCAAGTTCAAGATATTACTGTATACTGATGAGCTCATTTTCCACTAGACTTGTTAGATCCTGTATCATGAAAGAAAAGCCATGCTGGCATGGAATAAAGGGAGAAAAAAAAAAGAGACGAAAGGGAACAAGGAAGGAAATACCGTGACTGATTTAGATGGAACCGTANTCTTCCCCCGTCTTTTATTCCCGAGGAATAAAAAAAAAGGGTGTTGTGGATATGACAGCCTGAGGCGCCGAGCAACAGCGAGGTGAACACCTGGAAAAAATTCAGGTTATGACACAAACGAGCAGACCAACATAAATCCTGGCTAGGGAAAGAATGACTGATGGGAACAAGAAGAGGGCAGTACACGGAGGTTGAGCACCATCAACAAACATCGAAAAACAATTTCCGACTGAACGTTAATCCCGCGGGGCTATTCTCCCGGCTGCCGTGTGTAAATACACACATACTTCTGTTCACGGCTCCTTGACGCACCGGTATTCATAGTCTTGCCGGCCTTGCTGTATTGTTAGTCCTACAGAATAGCCAATTCCGGTTATTTGTACGGCGACGTCGACCCTAAATATATCCAAATCTTTATTGGCTGTTTTATTGGGTACGGATGGATAATTTTCCCCTCCAGGGGCGACAATAGGTTTTGCAAATGATCGCCTTGATAATTGTAGGTGTACCGCCGGATGTCATAATGCTAGTAGCCTAACTTCAGTCGGTAAGTAACTTTGAGTCTTATATTTTGGTGTTAGGTATAAGTTATATAACAACACTCCGTAATTTCTTTCCAGTGAAGAAATACATGTGCATGGTTGTACCTCGGCGGGTAATTTTAGTCTCAAGGGTGCAATTGTGAGAACAAGAAAATATTAAATTTTCACGTAATGAATGGTATGCGTTTCATTGTTTACCATGAATGCCACGAACAGTAGCCAAAAGCAACTGCCTTGAAGGGTTACACAGAGCCTGGGCAATGTTCCCACACACCAAAATGCCCCACCCCGACACACAAATTCAAAATCTAAAAATTTAGTTTTGCTTTTTTTTTTTTCGAAAGCTAAAAGTTTGGAAAATGAAATTTTAAAACCTGTACTCAAACTCAAGTAGAAACAGCATAGTGCCCCAAAATCCCAAGTTCCAGTAGCTCCAAAGCCTCACGGTCACTCCTCTCCTCTATCATTGGCCGTGACCCGGATACCGCAACAAAAGGTTTCAGCGTTTTAATATCCCAGGTGCGAAGACTTTCTTCCTTCGTTGGAATCTTCAAAGGAAGCCGTTTATCAGTTGTTGCGAGCCAGAAAAGCATATCATTATCACGCAAGCACAAAGGAAACGAGGGAAAGGGAGCAAGGGATCTTTTGAGCACAACACCGTTGTATCCTTAGAGACAGAAGAATTTCACGCGAATGTTTTATCTATCACGTGTGAGACTACCCGTAACTTAGGTTTGTGAAAGAATCTTGCCTGGCTTCTGAGGGTGCGTGTAAAATTTCCCAGCCTATAAATTACTCGTTGAAGCAACTCAGTGACTACAATGCAGGCGTTTTACTAAATATAATTCAGTGCGGATTTTAGTAAAGACAGATATTAAGAGGCACGCACTTTTGTAAACGTGTAAACTTTTGTCAGTGGACAATGTTTACTTGCATCCTTTCTAAACAAAGGGAAAAGTTGCAATTATAAGTACTCCACATTTTTTTTTTTTGTGTCTTAAACTGTTGTTAAAAGCCTCTCAAGTTCAAAGCTTTTATTAGGCCATAGACCAACACTCATTATTTCACAATACAACATTATACACCTATAAACACAATACACTGCAAAGACGCATACATGTTCCTCGTGCACTCTTTTTCCACTCGTCTACCAATTTCTTACCTAGAGGACACCCAGTCCTTCGAGAACTAACATAGTAAGTTTAAGTTGCTATTAAACGGGTTGCAATTAAGGAGAGTCTAGTGCACTAAGGTACCTACTTTTACGTCCATGCTCATTCGGATAAAGAGAGAAATATTAACTTTTCTGTCAGAAACATCATAATCTATAAATTATATATATATATGTATACAGCACATAAGAACGGTATTTTCTGCTCTGTCTCCACCATCTGTCACACAACATTTTTAGCAATACTGACACACTGTATGAACCGTTATGGTTCGCTAGTTCCCCTTGACTGCCACACCTCACTACATAATTGCACATTCTCCACTACATATTCCCAATACATACTGGGCCTTTCTACACTGCACAATCGCAGGGAAATGTAACACTAACCAGCCCTACGGCTTTTTCCAGAAGAAATTCCTTCCTATTTCAAGATGCTCATTTTTAAACAGATACTCGCCCATAACAGGAGAGAAATACTCATTCATACATAAATTTCCAAAATCTAATCAAACAATGCTCGTTATGTCTTCAAGTGTGTTGTTTCTATGGCATTAGAATCTCATAAAGTGTAGCCACATCACGATATGTTACTGATGTCACGCATACATCATCCAAAATGCACTGAAAGTAGAAAACTTGTTGGGAAGCATGCCTAAGTCTTGTCTTTATGATATGTGCACATTTTCAGATACAGTACTTTCGTAAGGTATCAAGATAATCAACGGATTATGATGTTCACCCCATTCTCTGTATGTAAACCGAAACCTCGTGGCTAATACAGGTACTGTATTCCTATCTTATTTAGTATAACAGAACAGTGTCATAAAAGACCATCAGACATCACATGCGTACCACATACAGTTACTGTACCTATAGTCTGATGTTCAGTGCATAAAGCTAGTGGCGGTTGCATCAGAGCCACTCGTTTCTTGACGTAACTACCAAAACAACCATAAACATGAAGTTACTCACTTCATCACCTCGCACAGCCGATTCAAGTTCGGTTCCACTATACTACTTTGCATTCATGAAAACTGTTGCATCGCGGAAACTCGTTTCTTGATAAAATGTTCTCCAACAGCGATAATCATAAGTTACTTACTCATCACCTCGCACAGCTGATTCAAGTTCGGTTCCAATATACCACTTTGCATTCATGAAAACTGTTGCATCGGAGAAACTTTTTACTTGGTAGAACTTTATTTCCAACTGCGATAAATACAGGTTGCTAACTCTATACTAAACATAAGGACTTCTCAAGTACAGTGTGCAGTATTGTCATTTCGCTACCAGTTGATCAGCACTCTAGACAATAATGAACGTGACATGCAAGGGCGACTCACCTAATTGAACCGGCGTCAAGTGTGACTTGGCTGTGTGTTTCAAGTACTAATTCCTCCCTTATGTTTTATTTAACAAGGCTCTCCTCTGTCGCTGTTCAAACTGTCATGCCTGCGCCACACGGTGTCAACGGGCGCTCTCGATGCAGGACCTTCCCACTGTCGACACATACAAAAAGAGAGATATTCAGTTTCTCTGCCTGTAGAGACTACACCTCTTCCATACAAATCCATTGCTGCTATGCACGCCTACGATAATTATACTCCTCTAAATTTATAGATCTACCGTAGATGTTTCTGGGTTTTGTTGTTGTTTTTTTTGTTGTTTTGTTTTGTTTCCTAATTGTTTAATGTAAAAGTCTAACTTTCAAGTTATCTAGCCTGGGTTTATAAGATGCGTTTTCCTAATACAGATCTACAGTATTCGCAATTTTTAAACTGATGTGTGAAGGCTGTACATTTACATAGCAAAAGTATGATTTTTACCTTTACAAATTGAACTGAAAAAGATATGATATCGAATAATAAAGAAAACCTAATGTAGCTATATAATATAATCTTGTGTAACCTAGCTGTGGTAGCAAAGTTGCTAGGCGACAAAGAGTCGATACCAGTGTCGATTCAATTTTAATCAGTCTTTGTTCGTAAAGCTTCCTGATGTAGCCCAAAGATCAAACCTCGCACTGAAAATATTGACCCTGGATAAAGTCCACAAACTTTGTGCAGCAGCGTGGCCCAATTGTGAGGGCACTAAATTCAAACTCTAAAGGTCGTAGGTTCGATTTCTAATCATGGTTGCTTTACAAGTGCCTTTCCTCAGTCCACCAATCTATGAAATGGGCTCCTGGTTACTGGCAGTTGAAGATACTGGCAGAATGCTAGTGATCAGCGCATGATAGCCAACGGCACCATATATTCCCAGGGAGCCGGGAAAATCCATTAAGGATCTAGTCTGCCAAGGTAACAATAATATGAAGTCTGTACATGAGACTTATAAATCACATCATTTTTGTTGTTCAGTATAAATCAAATCATTTTTATCCTTCAATTTCTTTTTTAGCAGTATAAATCTGTTATTCTATTTAAAACTCCTGTCGCGCGTTACGTACTTTTCTCTTTTTCTACCCGTCTCACCCTGATCGTGAAGCTTCTTTAGGAAAGCTATTATAATAAGTGGGTCGTGCACCAGGTCTTGGTGAACCAATGGCCCGATAGCAATCTTAAACCTGCAAAACGCCTCTACCCGGGCGCAAGAGAAATTAAATTTCTTAAGTAGACAGGTACAATAGCATAGCACAAGAAAGGGGCCCGGAGCACACGCTCCCCATACCAAAGCTGATCATCAATAGAATTTTTCATGTGCACTGCACTGGTATTGTTATATTTCTAACAAAATAATATTTATTTCCTAAACTTATTAAATCGATTCTCAATGCTTTTTGGATTTGGTTTTTTTTTTTCTTTTATTCCCACTCCTACCCGACTGGCGCTTCAGCGTAGATTAGCGCTTAAGTTAGTCTTTAATACTGTGGGACAACGTTACTATCCTATATGTTAATGTTTCATTAAGGGTTACTTCCTGTTTTTACCAACTGACAATCAAATATATATCTATCTATCTGGGGAAAAAGGGGCGGGGGGAGTAGAGTCCCTTATTCTCCAATATAAGAATACCACCATGTGTAAAGTTATTTCTCTATAGCCGTGGTCCTTATGGGTCCCAGGGGATTCTCACTGTTTATTGGTTGACCTCGCCCCAAAGCCCCTAACTCCTCAACATGTAGTCTAATAATAATGTCTGGTTACACCACCACTCTCCCCACGCCCGCGCACACAGTAAAACCCCGACATGGAAATGAAATCCGGCTATTTATTTAGCAGGTATTTATAGTCACTTGTGAGGGGGATACCGTATTCAGACACTTCCGAACAACGCACAATTATATTTACCCTAAATGCAGAACACAAACTTGCGCAATCTTGTATCAGTGTTTCGCCAGAATGCTCGGAGATTGAATTCAAAGACCTCTAGCTGTATCTCTGTCTTTTTGAAAATTGCAGCGTATGACGTGCACGTTTGTCTATCCTTTGTTACAAACAGCTCTTAGGCGTAGTGGTACGTGTCGGCAGTAGCTTTACCTTGTCGTATCGCTACATCCGTACATCCGTTTCCCATAATTATAATGAACTCTTCCTACTAACTGGCTAAAGAGCTCGTGGTCATGTGGTGGTATCAGCATTTGAAAAATCTTGGTGTCGCGAAGGGGTTAGTACATTTAAACACACTTTTCTACATATGACGTACTAGTACGTCCTGGAAGTAGCGTTCCCATATCGTCCGTTATACCCATATGACTTTTTTTTTTTTTAATGAAGATCTAATGGTGTAAAGAACTATTTCTACGGATAGCAGGCTACTGAGCTCATGGTAATTTTGTGACATCAGCACATTATATGACGGAGCGAAGGGGTTAACAAATCTTTTGACAAGTCCTTATATCTATTTCAGTTCCTTTTATTACTATTCTACATCCCCCCCTCCCCCAATAAAAAATAGTACGACAGAAATAAATTCCCCAGTCTTTTTCTGGCCCAGGGGGTGAGAAGTGGGGGGGGGGGGGGGGGCGAGGTGGAGCAAGCGCAAAAGAGAGAAGGAAGGTAAATAAATGTAGAATCAAATAATAGATCTTTATAGGAATAGGGACTGCTGACAACCGGACCGGTTTTCCATCTATATCTGTGCTTTGGGGACTCCTAGTGCACTTTTATACCTCAGCGTTCGAAGATAGCTGTATGTTTGTCATTAAGAATGTATGGTTTTTTTGTCTATCACCGAGAAAAGGTTTGTGCACTGCAGCATTTTTTTTCTTTTTTGCTGTGCTTATGTACACTACCATGCCCTAGTTCTCGAATAGTTACAGCTTTACAGCTTCCCTTGCATATTTTTTGTCCTTATGTGATGGCATCTTGACACCCTCTTGAAACAAGAGAGAATATCAAAACGGTGCACAATACATACTATAGCTTCGCTGTTCTAAAGAATCAACTTAAGTCGCTTATTCTCATTTCTGCTTGCAGACCGGGCATAATTATGTTGCATATACTTATACACATCAGCATTGTCATAGCCACTTACTCACACACTCTACTACGCGCACGTGAACACACATGCATACATCCACGTCCGTATGCACACACACACACACACACACACACACACACACACACACACACACACACACACACACACACACACACACACACACACACACACACACACACATTTATTATGCTCGAACTTCCGTTTTCTATCGTCCCAGTCACATTGCAAAAAGCAGACGTTAAGGTACATAACCCCCACTTGCTCTCCCTGCTGCCCGACACGAGTCAATTGGCCACTTCCGCTGGGAGCTGACAATATTGTAACCATTAGAGTTTCAAGTGTCCCACTTGCGGATCTGTCTGAAATCGGCCGCTGATTTTCTTTCTCTAATTGCGTGTCACTATGTCTGCTAGTCCACCATGGTTCTGTTCACTTATCAGTTATTTTGCTCATATGACAGAAAAAAATGACAGTGAGCTGGAAGAGGTCACCGTATGTCAGCGGAGAGCACAGTAACATAGTAGTCCTGATACCATACAGAGTACACTGTTGAGGGCAGCAATGTTAAGGGTTTAGTTCTCGATAAGTTCAGCAAAATAAGGCAATATATTTAGACCTATGCTGTGACTAGGCTCGTATGTATGTTTTTTATCGTCTCCAGCTAGACTATCGGAAAGAACTTTCCTTTTTGGTACCGTATTCTGCATTAGATTTAATAGTGTTCAATGTTACCAAGCTAGACAGTTCCTAGCATTCTCCCAACACACACACACACACACACACACACACACACACACACACACACACACACACACACACACACACACACACACACACANCACACACACACACGTGCACACGCACGCGCGCCCTTAACATGTCACAAAGGCTTGCTTACTCAATGGTCAAATCTTCTCATGGGGTGATGACACAAACTGACACAGTCCATGCATTCTGAACGACATAGCAAGTTTAACAAGTATATTTATCATGCTCAGACCGTCCTGGACGGCATATGAGGCGGTCAAAATAATATTTAACATGGCGAAAATCCAAGAAAACCTAATGACCCAAAAATTCTTCAGCTGTAAGTGTCAAAATAGAAGAGACAAAATTTCCTGTGATCTAACATGATGGAGGGATACGTGCCGGTGATAAATTCCAATGCTTGATGGTTGTGAGGCAGTACAAAGTCACAGGAGTTTCTCTGGGCCTGAAGATGGGCATAAGATTCACCGCTTAGGCGCTTACCCCTTAGAATTTTTAAATTATTTCTTTGGACCCTGGAAATGAAATGTGATATTCTACAAATTCTGTAGATTTCGGAATGTTTTTCCCAGTGAGGCTTAAGTACTTCCTTGACCTTTTTTTTTTTTTGGTTGTTTGCTTGGGTTTTTTTTTTGTAATGGGAAGAAAATGGGGATTCAATGCCCAAAATTGTTCAAAATTTCCTTTCAAAAACAGACACCAATCCTCCTTGGACTGCGTTTTTTTATTAGGCTGGTTTGATCCGTGAATACATACGCCTAAAACACCATTATTCTCTAATTACAAGGCTTAAACTGTACCTGATGTCTTATGTAGATAACAGGTCTTTTTACATATTTCTAGATCCTGACTCTGGCTAGCAGTCTNTTTATATATCATCGGATTAAAAGGGTTTTACACAAACAGGAATTTGACCTAAAAATAGGTGATAGAAGCGATGGGGGAGAGAGACAGAAAAAGAAAGGACTTGAACTTTTACTGGAAGAGTGACACTGACTTTCATTAATGTGAGTGTGAAACTGAGAAAGAGAGAGAGAGAGAGAGAGAGAGAGAGAGAGAGAGAGAGAGAGAGAGAGAGAGCAAGAGAGAGACAGCAAGAGGAGAGAGGGAGGAGAGAGAGAGAGAGAGAGGGAGGGAGGGAGACAGACAGACAGAGACAGAGATAGTGGAAGGATAAAATATGAATTGATTCTTAAGAACACTGTTATTGTTTGCTTATTTACAGCTGATTGTTATCAGAGCTGAATGAACAAATTGTTCTTGTTCTTGAAAGAATTGCTTCTTCTTCGTCGGTGAGCCCAGGAAGGGCGTTACCTGCTTTCCTCCCTAACTTCAATTACCGATGAAATTAATATTAATTCTACCCAGTTTAAACACAAAACTTTTGAACAAATAATTTTTTTTTTCTAAAGGATGTCTACGTTACGTGTCAAAGCACGTTTTCAAGACTGGCAATCAAGATAAGAGGCTTACAAAGGAATGCAAATGGATATGGTTCTGAGGGACAACAAAAGTTATATTACCAAGATTTTTTTATTCTACTGGACTGTTTCTTTTTGGAGCTCTTTTCCTTTTGGCATCAGTTCTACCACTGATTACCGTTTTTGTGGGGTTTTTTTTTGGCTCGAGGGCCCACATATAACGAGGTTCGCGGGAATGGACACTGATTGGAAGGAGAAAAACGGAAATCCGGAGGAAGATAGAGATTTAGAAAGGAAACTTAAACAGCCAGAGGCCTTGGTTTAGAAACAGACAATTAGGTGTAGGGGATTGTCGCTTCTCTGAGAGCTAATAATAACAAGTACTGTGGCTGACAGACGCAGTTCTACAAAGACAGATTCGCTGTCTTCATTAATATGAGAAAAGTACAACAACAAAACAAGTGAATTAGAGGAAAGTAACACCAGAGACAGATGAAAACCACGAAAATAGCAATAGCAACAATTAAACTTGAGAAAAGTAGCTGTAGCAATGTTCTACCATGGCTAAGTGGTTTGTGTGTTTGCGAATTTATTCCGAATGAATCATTGCAATCGTCCATGTGTTGACAAAGATCAAAGAGATGCAAACTAATTCCGAAATATAATATTGTTCGAGACAGCGTAATTCCGCTGTAATTCGATGATAAAACACGTTGTGATAGAGATTTGGGCGTTTATGTTGTTTTAAGACATGTAGTGTGCTTTTGATTGTAATATACGTTAAGTATGACTTCACTTTTAGAGTTCACTTCGTGTGGCAGACACTCCTTTCGCCCTTCCCTACTGGATTGAACCCGAAGGGTTGAACTGCTTTACGATCACTTCGTGATGAACTGTTTTGTTGTCAATCCCATTGGCCTTATATATATATACAGATCTAGTGCCAGGTCAGTTGCATATCGTTGGCTGAGAGGAAGAGTATGTAACCCCTTCC
>JAWQUT010000165.1:875334-907402 GCA_033807755.1 Ellobium chinense
CCCGAATGTTATAATAAAAAATATTGATAAAGAAATATAAAGAAATAGTAAAGAAATATTGATACAAACGTCTAGTACTTGAAATATCTGGAAGCAAATCCATCTGAGGCAGGGTCCAGTAGTGTTCACAGTCAGTATTATGTACTCAGGGTTTGTCTTCCAACGGTTAACGATCGACGGGCGCAGTTTCAAAAACT
This sequence comes from Ellobium chinense, assembly GCA_033807755.1. Classification (NCBI taxonomy): domain Eukaryota; kingdom Metazoa; phylum Mollusca; class Gastropoda; order Ellobiida; family Ellobiidae; genus Ellobium; species Ellobium chinense. The sequence goes on from JAWQUT010000165.1 coordinate 875,532, forward strand.
GATGAATGCACAATATTATGATTGTATAACAAATAGTGGAACGTGTCAGTCTCACAAAAGACTACTTCTTCCTCTCCCCCTCTTCTTCTCCCTACCATATTCCATCCCGTCCTCCTCTCCTCCTCCAAAAGAAAAAAAAACCATGGAAATATCTGGTTTGTGATACTTTGTCCTTTACTATCGAAAATACCAAGTAAGCTTACCCTAGTCTAGTTTATCGACTTCCACAATTTTTTGAAAATTCTGGCCTCTGGTGGTGCGCAAATGAGCAGGCTTTACAGCTAATTCCAACTGGGTCGATATGAATATTTGACATGCCACAGACGCACAATTTCATCAGCTTACACGAACATGCATCCTCGGCCACCACCCGCACGCTGTTTGCTCACTAAATATTTGATGATTCTCGTCGATAAAACGTCTCACTTTTTATCAGTGCAAAGGTCAAGGGATTTGTCAATGTGGAGCAAAATTATGCTTAGATTGTGCAGTTCTGCTGTCACGGAGACGTTTTAATATGAGTGTACAGACTTTATAATGAAATGGGTACAGCATGACATCAGTTCTATCTGTCTGTGTGTCTGCCTGCCCGCCCGCCTGCCTGCCTGCCTGCTTGCCTGCCAGCCTGTTAGATTGGCTGGTTATCTGTCATTATGTTCTGATCACTTATACAAATCTACTGTAATCCGTCTAGGTACTATCTTCGTGCAAAAATGCATTCATTGTTCCTTCCTTCCTTCCTTCCCTTCCTCTCTTCCTTCGTTATTTCTTTCCAACCTCCCTTCCCCACTCATTGCCTCCCTCCCTCCCTTCCTTACTTCCTCATCTCTCCCTCCCTTTCTCCTTCCTTCTCTTCTTTCCTCCCTCCCTTCAACATTCGTGTGTTTTCCCTGTTCTCCATTTATTCTCCAATTCATTCTCTCTCTCTCTCTCTCTCTCTCTCTCTCTCTCTCTCTCTCTCTCTCTTCTCTCTCTCTCTCTCTCTCTCTCTCTCTCTTTCTGCCGCTTGCTTCCCAAGAGGAAACCGAACGGAAAAGACGACGATTGTAACATGATGAAGAAACCCGTGTAACAACTCCCCACTGACCCCTTCTCCCCATCTTCCTCTTGGCCAAAATCTCCCATCTGGTGATGACACATAACGTAGTAAACAAAAACTTTTGTTTACCGAATGATTGGGCAAGTCAGTGCTCTACTGCGGGATGCTATAGTCCAATGGTACATCTGGGCCTAAAGCCAAAATCGTAATTGATGGGGTCGGTAAGTAAAGACCTGGTGGGTGGTAATGTAAAGGAATGTAAATACTGTAATTAACTTCAACAAAATTGCGTTGGAGAAAAAGAGAGGCCTAAATTACCTGAATGTAGTCAAAGGGAAAATGACATCAATGTTTTTTGGGTTTTTTTTAAATTTTGGAAAAAGATGGAGGAAGGGAACTTTTTTCAAATATTAGTCGAATCAAAGTGATGTCATTTTAATTCTTAACGTCTTAACGTAGAAATTCTTCTACTAAAACAGTAGTCGGCACCCAAACATTTGGCCAGTTATGGTGCTATGCTGTGCCCTTTTGAAATAGTCTACGGAGAAAGATAAATGATGCTGTCACTTTTTGTCAGCCATTTTCTTAGAGTATTAAGAAAAGAACTAGAAAGACCCTTTCGGAACGATCTAAGATGACGTCATATAAGTCCAACCTATATCCAGTCAACACTAATGAAACTACAGCCGAACTAAGACGGAGAAATTTTTACCATCAGCGGAGTCTATCCTTTTTTTTTTCCCTTATCTTTTAGACCACTCCAACCCCAGCTGCCAAAAATTTTATTTCTGGCAAAGCCAACGCCTAAGGATGAATAACATGAATAAGCATTAGCACAGACGCACAAAAACGTCGGTTTTTCAATCGAGATTAACAAGATTTTGGCCGAGCCAATTGTACGGTTCATCTGATTTGGGGCGCATCCAAACTTTCCGTTTATCTAGAGGTATCTGCGTGTTAATCATACGGAGCTGATTCAGTGTGAGCATGCAGTTCATTGTAGTCGCCGTCTTCATCACCATCATCATCATCATCATCATCAATCTCGTCGTTTTCATCATCATTCTTTATTTACTGCTTCCTCTCTTATAATAATAATAATAATAATACCAATGATAATCATAATAATAAAAATGCGATTTATATGTCTCTTATTCAGGCTAATGCCCACCCACGCGACTTCACACGATTATTACCCCAGCAGGCCAGATCATTATAGGACTTTCTCAACTTCATGGGGAGTATACAATACCGCTGTTATTTGGAGGCCCTGATCACTAGCATTCTGACAATATCTTTCACTGCCTGTGGCCAGGTACCAATTTCTCCCTCTCACAGTCTCTTGATTTTCAAACAGGTGTGTATGTGTGGGTGGAGGCGGAAGGTGACGCGGATACATGATCATATGCCGTATTAAAATTTGATAATTCAGGTGGCAGAGAAAGACTCAGAAAGCAGTAGAGATAGGAACATTTGAGAATCTATGATCATGAGGGATTGTGGATGCAAGACGACTACCAGGAAACTGAGAGGCTTTCCGATAAGCTGGCATCATAGCCATGTTCTACAAAGGACATGCCACATGATGAAAAAAAGTTCAGATTTATTTTTATCATTTTGCAAAATCACTATCATCACTATCATTGGTAAAACGATAAACAGACCTCACTGAATATCCCTGTTATTATTATCCGTGTCGTCTTTGTCTACATCAACAACATTCTCATCATCTCATTTTCCTCAACACCACTGTCAATAACAGGATTAATGAAATTTCGCCTGTTAAACACAAAATAATTGTCTTTATGAACCGAGCTGAGAATAAAACTAATATTCAAACACACAATTGACGTCCACAGCTGGCTCAATAAAATTATTGTAAATACCTGCATTTAATCAACTCACCTAAATTTCCTCTCCCCAAAAAAGAAGAGTTCACAACAGGTCACTCTGGTATCAGCAGTAGCCAGATAAATGAAAGTGTGCAGGACCAACGAACACAGACCAAATCCCCGCCTACGTTTGGCATGACAAATATGGCCGATAACATTACAACAGCCTGCACATGGCTGAACCAGAGGCAAAATGTTGGTCGGAGCTTGTACGCTCTCCCCCAAAACAAAAAATGACTCACGCCCACAGCGAGCGAGCGAGCGACAAGGAAATAGTGAGGGCCGGTGATTTTTTGTTTTCCCTTCTGCCGCTAGCAAAATCTAACATGTTGCGCATTGCCATAATATGGGTGTATGTATTATGTGCTTCGACGTGGGAAGAGGGTGGAGTCTGGGTGGTCCAGAAAGGCAAGAAGACAGGCAAGCAGACAGGCAAGCAGACAGGCAAGCAGCCAGGTAGGCAGGCAGGCAGGCAGGTGGGCAGACAGACAGGTAGACAGGCAGATAGACAGTGCCTATTGAAATTTGCTAAATCCTTTTGTGCAAATAAACATAGCTGGGCGTAATTTGATTTCAGTACAAAAAAAAGTTATTACAAATTACAGACTAATGGATGGATGAATGGATGAATAGATGGATGAATAGATGGATAGATAGACGGACGGACGGACGGACGGACGGACGGATGGATGGATGGATGGATGGATGGATGGATGGATGGGTGATAGGATGGATGGATGGAAGTGATAGGATGCGTTTGAAGTCTCCTGCTAGAACTAGAAGGGGCTGTGCTGAGCATGTGTAAAATATACAAGTATTCAGTTCACAGGAGCAAGACAGATGCACAAGTATTCTTTTCTGACTTATCTAGGGTTTGCCATCTCTTACAAACAGCGAAGTTCCGAAATAAGCATAGGGGAACAGTAGACTGCGAAACATCCTATGTCTGTAACAATGTTATATTTCTCTCCCTTTGTTTGGAATTTGCCTTATCTCCCTTGATACACCATCAGCCTCTGCACCCGTTGAACATCGCGAGATCCATCAAAGGATGGATGTTCGAATCAATGTAAGTATCGGAATCAGTATTCGCTGTCTTCAAATACGTGTGTTTTTAAAACTGTTTTTATGTCCAGTCTCCGAACTCTAGCATAGTACACAATTTATTTCAGTAATTTGTACGTCATAACTGCTACGAATGATGTGATATGAAAAAAGACTGGTTTAATACACTTGTGCTCCTACACTTAGGCCATGCTGGAGCTAATTTCGAGATAAGAGAAGATGGCACAATAGAAGTGAATAAAAGCTAGGTAATTCCACACGTCCATAACAACAGTAAATTTGTGCAGCCACTGGGCAGCAAGATTAACCTTGTTCGATTTCATTCATAGCTTCATTAAAAGTAAGGACGGCCTTGAGCGAATACAGTTACTTATTTGAAACTATCGAATCTGTTTCAGAATCAGGGCAGCCCAGTCTAAAAGAGAAGATGGCGAGATCTGACGCGAGAATCTACTGATCCGGTTGCTGGCACGATGAAGCTTGTGTGAGGGTTTCCTGTAAGGATCTCCCTGCAACATCTCATATCATCATTCTCATCGCTGCATCCGTCCATCCACTCTTCCTCCATCCCACAGCCACATCTTTTTCAAAGAAAACAGTCTTTTTCATAATACACCCGTACAGCTTACGAACTTTCAATAAGTCAGTAGCTTCCGTCCAAACTCCACCTCCATTTAGATCGTTCTGCTTTCCTTTCCTCCTAACCCTCAACATTGTCATAAATGTCATCCAATCCACAGCCCCACCCTCTTCATCATAAAGCTAACTTTTAACAGTCCCTCGTTAACCGGTGAGCTCCAAGCGGCTGGACCTCTCTATACATTTAACTGTTCTGCACTGTGGGTGAGTCGCTATTCTGATGTGATCGTTTTATTTTCCTTTCGTCCCCTTCCACCCCCTCCTCATCAAAAGTATCCTATCGCGCCACCCAGTCTTTACGATTCTAAAGATTCATTCCCACACCCCAACCCCTTCCCTTCCCCTTTCCCCTTCGGCCCCACTTTCAACCATCTCCGGCTTAGGACACAGTCTGCACGCAAACAACCGATGCCCGGGAAATGGGTGGGGTCAGAGGCGCCCTGCAATTTGCAAATGTTGACGCTAACAGGAAACATTGGAAATAACAAAGACCTGTGAACCCCTNACAAACACCCCCCCACACACACATACACAAACACACGCACACACGCACATACATACACACACACACAGACCAATTTTTAAAAAGCTTGCCCATGGCTGTGGCCATAATGCACATGCACAAAATGCAGCATATCACCGCTTGTTGATTTTATTTTTTTTTTTAATCGTTTCGCTGTAACCTTAGCACCAGCTTCATGCAACGCGTATTATTCTCTCTCTCCTTCCTTCCCCTTTTAAGTTCTGTCTCTTAAACCATACAACTGTTTCATTTTGTCACTATCTTGCATAGCTCCGTGTGGACGATAGGGAAAACACTTGACACAGGAAAACGGGACTTTTATTTCAAGTTTTTTACTGTTTTGTTGATTTAGAGTTCTTGTTTTGAGTGCAAAAGGCTGAGAGACCTTTTGATAGCATGATAGCAGCCTCTCATTTATCTGTCAACGAATCTGCCCTCCGTGTTGTACAGCACACGGGCGGATCTAGACATTATCCGTAGGGAAAAGGTTGAGGAAGAAGGAGGGAGGGTCTTCCCTTGTCTTTTCATATGAATAACTATTTCCCACCGGCCAGAGAGAGTGAGAGACAGTGAAGGGAGTTTAAAACTACCTCTTGTCAATCATTGTCTTTCATTTCTCTCTCTCTTATGTTCTTCTCACTTTCTCCTACCCACTCTCTCTCCGCAACCGATCTGACAGCTCCTGCCAGGGCGGGATAGCAACGGCAGGACTGTCCCTCTCCGATCCGCCAATGGTGCAGCGTTATGATGTTATATGACGCACAGTGTATCAGATGAAAAAAAGCAGAGTCGATATTTAAGGAAGAAAGAATATAGCACATGACAAGTAGGAGAGAGAGAGATGATGGAAAGAGAAGAGAAGGAGGTGGTGACCTGTCAGGGGTGATGCCGATGCTGATGTTGCAGGTGGTAATGTTGCTGTGGAAGGTGGGGATGGTGCTGATGTTGGTGACTCTAAGAATGTTAGTGCTCTTGGAGCTGATGATGGTGGTGATGAAGATGAATCAAATGGTGTAACTGAAGCTAACAGTGACACGAGATATGGTGGAGATAGTGATGATGTAGTTTTGATAATGGGGATGACGTTGCTATTCGGGTTGCTGCTGTACTGATAGTAAAGACTGCAGTTACTGTCGGTGCGGATGAATGCTGCTATCGTTGTTGTGATGGTGGTTGCGGTGGTCCTTATGATGGTGTGTAGCTCCTGTAGCTGACGGTAACTCGGAGTTGACGATAGAGGTAATGTTGCTGATGTGGAAGTGCTAAGTAAAGGATGAGAAGAAGGATGTCAAGAAAACAAATGGCTAAACTCACTAACCAAAGGAGCAGGAAGGGCAGATACACGAGGAATGCAAAGTTAAAATCTCACGTCTTACGACGGGGAATATTTGCCTCTGTCTAACAAGTAGAAATAAAAATGTTATACTCCAGGGTGGAGGCGGTGTCTGCTTTCTTCGTTCTTCGTTTAATGCCGCAGATTCCCCCTCACTATGTATTTTTTTTTATCTTTGTGAGCCTATGCTTAAATTTCGAATCGACACTGGGGCATCATTATTAGACCTGCTCAATTTCTAACTATGTATTTTTTTTTTATCTTTGTGAGCCTATGCTTAAATTTCGAATCGACACNTAGCTGACGGTAACTCGGAGTTGACGATAGAGGTAATGTTGCTGATGTGGAAGTGCTAAGTAAAGGATGAGAAGAAGGATGTCAAGAAAACAAATGGCTAAACTCACTAACCAAAGGAGCAGGAAGGGCAGATACATGAGGAATGCAAAGTTAAAATCTCAAGTCTTACGACGGGGAATGTTTGCCTCTGTCTAACAAGTAGAAATAAAAATAGTTATACTCCAGGGTGGAGGCGGTGTCTGCTTTCTTCGTTCTTCGTTTAATGCCGCAGATTCCCCCTCACTACGTGTTTTTTTTTATCTTTGTGAGCGTAGGCTTAAATTTCGAATCGACACAAGGGCATCAATATTAGACCTGCTCAATTTCTAACTATGTATTTTTTTTTTTATCTTTGTGAGCGTAGGCTATGCTTAAATTTCGAATCGACACAGGGACATCACTGTTAGACCTGCTCAATATTTACCTTTATGTGGTCATATCTTTCTCTGCTTTTCGTCTCGTTAGTTCTATCGTTGTTTCTTTCTTTAAGGTTTATTTCAATTTTCATCTTGATTTTGTTAGCCTAATTATCTCTATTCTTATTTAGATCATTGAAAATTATCGTCGCTATCTTTTGTTCTCATTTCGATACGTTTTTATTCCCTGTAATTAATTACTGTATTTCGATATTGACTAGTCGTTCCTGACACTTTTACTTCCAGTTTTAAATCTCTCTTTTTGTGAAAATTTAATAGCTAGGCGCGTGTAAGTGTTTGTCAATAAACTTATTAGTCACGTTTACCTCCCGTTTCACTGTACTTAACTTCATTCTTCGATACCCATCCTTCTTGTAATTCCGACTTCAACACTCTTTTATTTCTCTAGGGTGTAAAATTCCTGAAAAGAACATGAGAGATATTGGTTAATTTTCTAAACAAGTTTTGTAGTATGACTTGTTTCGGTTCTTCATTTGCATTTTGCCTCCTTGCAGACGTGCCAAGAAGGAACAAAAGTGCCAAAAGTAGAAGACAGACGTGAGAAAAACCAATTGTTTTGACGCAAGAGCCAGTTTCTACAACCAAATTACCTCGATACATTTTGAGCAACGCAGTGTTTAGTCGAGACACAAGGCTACGGTAATGCGTTTATCATTCTTCGGCCTGGTTACATCTCCATCTTATGTTGTTGTTCATAACAAGTCGGACCTTGTTTACAAGCGCGAGGGAAGAGAGAGAGAGAGAGAGGGGGGNNGGGGGGGGGGGGGTGGAGAGAGAAGTAGAGAGAGTAAGAGAAGACAAAAGAGCCCGAGAGAAAGAAAGACAAAAGAGAAACAGAGAGAAAAAAAAAAAAGAAGGAAAGAGTGGATGTATGGAAAGCGGACGGCAAGAAATAATAAATATAAATGAAAGAAACCAAAAGGAAAAACAGGAAATTAAAAATTAAATAAGCAAAAGAAAGAAAGAAAGAGAAAGAAAGAAAGAATGAAAACTGAAAAGTGGAAGAAAACGAGAAAAAAAATACACTGGGATATAGACTAAACTACTGAATAAAGCAGGTTACTGCGTCATTGACGGATTTAGCCCACAACCAAATCGCACTTTTTGTGGCAGGCCTCTACTTATTTGAAATGAGCTTTCACAAACAAGGCCATGGCATAGGCCCAAGTCCCTTTTTAAACACCGATCACTATAATTATAATAAGATTTGGATAGACTAGTGTGGCATTATAGTACCGTCTTATCGAAGCCGTGTGAGTGCATCCTATCATTTTCACTGCACCCGCTACACAAACTCCTGTTTTTTCGCGACACGTCGTTGTGTGTAGTATACAGTACTTAAAAGCTAGTTTAAACGAATATAACCTCTCTCGTTTTCTTTGAGGCCTTTTTAAAGCAACTGTTAGCAAATTTACGCCTACGTGTCTGTTCCCTGCATATTTCTCCCTTCATGTATACGCTGATCAAATAGTTACGGTGTTGCAAAATTTTACAGGTTCGACCTGGAGTCAGTTCTTTTGGATGCCCCTGACTATTAAGTGGCGGAACTCGTTAAGAGCTGCGATTTCCTGTTTCTAAATTACAATACAAGGATTAAAACCGAAACAGTTAAACCGAAAGCACCACTTAAACGAAAGGAAACAAGAGGCCCAGTTTATCTTCCTCTTCTTAAGCTTCTCATTCTAAACCGAATTTCTGTTCAACACAACGTAAGTCTTTTGTCCCGCGGATTTCCTTTTAACTGTTGTCTAGTAAATTTATGATGAATATTCTGATAGAACTATAGATGTAGTTCTTTATACAAAAAAGCATAAGGGAGAGAGGGGGAGAGAGAAAGAACGAGAGAGAGAGAAAGCGAGAGAGAGAGAGAGAGAGAAAGAGAGAGAGAGAGAAAGAATGATGTCTGAAGGCACCGTGCCCTACCTCGAGATTACTTGCGTGCATCTCTAGATCTATTTACTATCTCGCGTAACAAATCTCATATGCCAGGATTTCCTGTAGCTGACACTTGTGATCGGGCAAAAAGATCAATCAAGTTGCCAAAAGGTAATGTACCTGGACAAGGGACTATTTTGAGAGCCGTGTTAAACAGCACCAAACCCGCTTTATGATGTCAGTTTTGCCGCTTCGGTGTGGAAGTGCTTTCCATCTTAATAAGCACAGGCTCAGAATTAACAAAACAAAGAAGAAAGGCACAGTAGACCTACGTGAGTGGTTTTCATAAACTGGACAAAAAAATGAATAATGTGTTTTCAAATCCAAGAAATTACATATGAGTAACAGTCCTCGATGTAAACGCATCTGTTAATTTCAAAATGTTTTAAACTACGAAGCAGTGATGTGGGGAATATCCAAAGATCTGTTTTACCCAAAGATCTGTGTTTAATACATGCCGATCCATATGTTGAAAACCGTCCTTAAGAAAGTGCAATCGAAGCAGTGATGTGGGGGATATCCAAAGATCTGAGTTAAATATGTGCTAGTCCATTTGTTTATACTTTGAAAACCGTTCCTAAGAAAGCGCAATGTTTCTTTTTGTCATGACATTGTCATTAGTATAAGGAATGTAAACTGTCATATTATGGGCCCTGTCACTGGGAAGCTGCCAAACGTATAAATCTGTCCCTATTATGATGGCATAGACCTGTTCAGTGATCTGTCTTGGACCAGAGCTGTTATCTTACTGAACCACTTTCCTGAATTCCCCTGCTTAATGCGTAGTACCTCGACAGGCAATAAATAGAGCACTTATATATAATAATATCAGATCAGTTATAGAATAGCACTATAGTGGTGAAGGAGGGAGTGTGGAGAAAAAGGCTAAGACCGACGCAGTATAGATTCGGAGTAGGTCATTACATCCTAAAGTGCTTTTTATACGAGAAAAAAAGTAGTTGAGACCGGACCATGACAGTATACTAAGCAGGCAATTGTGTTAAGTAATGGTGTGTTAACAAGTGTTCCACTATATTTTGCAAATAGACATGTGCAGTACCTGGAGTCTATAGCTAGTTTCACAGTATCCTATCAGTCGAAGTGTTTTTGTTCATTTTTTTTTTTTAAGGAATGATTCCTTTCTGCAATCATGTACGCTCATACGTAAACGCACTACAGTAAAACATACTTCAAAGTTCCGTCTCTGACTGAAACAAGCTGAGTCCTGGCGCCTATCCATAAGAGTGCGCCGACAGTCGAGACAGGAAATTATATTCTGTCTAACTGTCTGCCTGATCGACGTGGATGTTGTATATTAAGCTATCAATACAAAGAAAGAAAGAAGAAGATCTTTCATTATGTCACGACGGATACCTTCCTTCTTCCTAGTGTCACAGGGCACGTCAGTCATAGAAAGCAACAGGAGATCGTTAATTGAATGGCCAGACACAGGGGTTGTCAGCTTTGTTGAGTAGGCGAGGCCCTTGGCTTTTGAGGTATTCACCGAGACTGGTCCAGGTTATTCAAATTCTCATTTCGAGTTCTTGTACTTGAGGTGACAACAGAAAGACAATATGTTGCTGACTGAAGCCAAGAATGTACTTTTCGTCTCTTACACTTTTCAGAGCTGACGACTAGCTCTTTTGGAAGTCATTTTCTGGAAATTTCAGTGTCAGAAAATGTAAAGTAATATATTATCTGGCCTGAAAATCCACACATCTTCATGAAAATTGGAACTTTCTTAATGATTAAAAGTTCTTCTAATGTTTCCATTTCATCCACCTGATGACGAAATATACGTAGACTATAATTTATTTCCCTATGAACCTACTTCACAACAAAGCAACGGGAAAATGGGGGTTTATAACATCAAAAAGACTGCAACCCCTTAACTCAGGAGCAAACTAATCTATAAATGCATAACAAGGTTTGAGAACCACTTGGGCTATCTGAATGTTTACTTACGACCCTTTCTGTTTTCGCTCGTTAGGCCACTCTGCCACTTGTGGAGAGTGCTGAAGTAGGCGGTCTGGCCATCAAGTGCACAGTACAATGTGTCTGAATGAGGATATTAGTATGTACTTTCTCACATCCCTGTATGAACGACTGACTAACTGACTTAATGGTTTACTTGCTGACTGTCTACTGAGTAATAAAAGTCCAACACTCATTCGATACTTTCTCTACCATGTATAGACCACCATAATATTAATAGCCAGGGGCGTTCACTGGCTTTAAAGGAAAGGGAAAAACCACTGCTTGTCGGAGGAACTAGAGCAGTTGCTCTTTTCGAACTGTGAGAGACCCTCCCGCCTCCCCCCAAAAAACTTTCTGCCCCCATCCTAAACAAACAAACAAAACAACGAAAAACACCATTTAACAGCTTGCACTAACCGCCCTTTATGTGATCTCATGATCATTGAATTTAGTGCACAGCATTTAAAATTTACTTATAGGAATGAAATGTCAGTTGAATCTGTTTAAATAGTCCTAATCCTGTAAGATCAAAAACCTAGCCATGGGGGGGGNNNNGGTTTATTGGTTGAGTTTAAGAGTTAAAGGCTTAGTTAATTAGATGCACGTATTTTTATAGACTCAGAACAGATGGTTTCATCATTCTGGTGTAAACTGTATGACTGTTTTTATATGCGTAAAGGTTATCATTTAACAGTGTGAAAAGAGCTAAAATCTTATGTAGGTTAGTTCGTTACCAAAGCTCTGAAAATCTAACTCATCTCCGGACATCTGTCTGTGTCAAAATTATGGGAGAAGAACTCAAGAACACGTATGGTAGGCATTTTGGGTTGGGAAACTAGTAAGGGGTGTCAAAGCTAATAATGCCACCAATGATTAAAAAAAAAAAATCTTGGCATCTATGCCTATAAGCCTATACTATGAAGCATCGCCATCAATGGCTCCTTGCGAAAATCCCGGGAGCATTTCCCTACCAATTATAATCTTGTCCGGCAAATCCCACCCGTATAACTTCCGTGATCATTAGCATAGTATAATAGGACAGGACATGTCTACTTTATTTAACTGACCAGACTATAACTTGTGGTTTATTCGGGTTCACGAAGAGGCTATGCACCGAACTGCTACACTACACTCCAGCACTGGCCATCTGCTGCGACTGTTGCCTCAGTGAGTAGCTTAAGCAGATCAAAGTATGTAAGTGCCTAGTCTAACTGTCCGCTCAGATTAGCTGAATAAATTGATGTGTCACTGAATTAATGGCATGATGGAATGTTCATTATCAGTGAGTAGGCCTACATGTAAACAGATTTAACGAGTTTATTTACTTTAACAAAAAACAACAACACAGACCACAGCTGTGGTATATGGGCGGACAACACATAATATTATCAATTGTAACATTCTAAATTGACTTCTGGACGAAGCGGTGCCCTTGGTGGTTACAGCAGAATTCGATTCAAATATACCCTGGTGCATGGAGAAACTATACTTATTGATGAAGTATGTCTAATACAGAAATCAACCTGAACAACGAAATAATGGAATAATAATGAATCCCTGCTTACGAAATTCATACCAAATAACAAGATATATATTTGTTAAATTAATACAGCGGAGCACACTTAATAAGGACACGCTTAGTACGTAAACACGGATATCGAGTACAGTATTTTTGGTCTCGATTTTTCTTCTCTAAGGGTACGTGTATGGTTAGCACGTACTTCTGATAATAAGTATGCTTTTGGTCGGTCCCAATATGTAGGCATTATCTGTGTCCACTGTACGTAATATCGAAGTTCCACTGTATTTCATGAGTTCTGCCTTAGTGCAGTGCACTCTGGACGAACTATGAAACGACTGCAGTGGTATTTATGCTAAAGGTCCCTGCAGCCATTTTCCTCTATTTATAATTATGTTTAGTCTACCTTAATGCAAGACACAAGCTTCTCACCTCTCAGATGTGCCAGGGACACATGTCTGGTGCACATTTTCGGATTCCTGTGTACAAGATTAATTTTTCTGTTCTTCTTGATCGTCTGCGTGTTTGTTCGTTTTTTCCTTTCCATCTTACTTCCTCGCCTCCCCTCTAGAAATCATGCCTTAAAGTTATCATTATTGAACTCATTCATGCTGACCTTTCTTTCATTTCTCTCTTCATTTCTTCCCCTTGGCTCCTTTCTTCCACTGGAATTCCATTCACCTTAAATTTTCGTGCCATTAATTTAATCGTCATTCATGAGCTACAATCCTACCAACCGCACTGTTGAACCCCACCCTCCTTTCTCTCTCTCTCTCTCTCTCTCTCTCTCTCTCTCTCTCTCTCTCTCTCGCTCGCTCGCTTGTTCGCTCGCTGGCTCGCCTCATGCCCGTGCTCAAGAGAATCAACAGAGATCATTTTGTTAAGACACTTGGCAACTCCATAATCAACTTAACCGGCGCATGCTCGCCTCCGGTAATTATGGTGCGCAAACTTGGTTTCTCTTTTGACGTCATGCGAACATGCAGACTTACCATGTTTAGTCAGGGCGGTAAGTTACTCTGTGAGAGACAACACACACACACACACACACACACACACACACACACACACACACACACACACATTCACACACACAGATCACAGAGAGGGGGAATAGAGGGGAAGAGAGATGAAGAAAGAAAATGTGGAAGTTGTGAGAGAGTTAGTCGGTTAGATGAATCACAGAGCACGTCGTGGAATAAAAACTATCTGGTGGGCGATACCACTACAGTAAAAGAGGGAAAATGGACAGTACACAAAAGATCACTTCATTTGTATAATAAACAGACAATAAACAGACACAGAAACAGACTGATGCACAGATACACAAATTCGCAGATAGGCATCGAGACAGACAGAGAGACATACAAACAGACTGACACGCAGACGGGCAGACAAATAAATAAACNCCACAAAAGGGGAAACAACAATGACCATCGTGTAAAATGTAAAAATTGTGCGTTAAGTTGTCCTTCGTGTGTGTTTATCAGTTTCTTGAACAAGAACGCGCCGTAAGTAAAGTGATCAATAGTCAGGGAGAGTGGCCACACCAATTTCACCAGTTTCCGGTCTTCCTTGCTTTCAATAGCAGGACCTCAAAAGCAGGTCTCCATTACTACGCAGTTTCAATACAGTAGTTTTCCAGGAACACGGTTTTCATCTAAAGACTTCGCATGAAAACAGCCACGTGTAACCAGAGATACATTTCAATACCATAACTATATGACTGTACTATTACTGCAGTGCATGTACTGTATGTTTAGCCGGCTTCTCTTGGCCCTCTTACACCATTTCCACATTCATTATGTCTGGCTTTTTCTCTCTCATAACGTCCTTCTGTCCGTCCGTCCATCCATCCATCCATCCATCCGTCGTCCGTCCGTCCGTCCGTCCGTCCATCCACCTACCTACCTACCTACCTACCCACCTATCTATCTATCTATCTATCTATCTATCTATCTATCTATCTATCTATCTATCTTTTCTTCATCCATCCTCCTTCTCTCCCTCTGCTCTTCTTCAAATCCTCCCTCTTGTAACAAGACAAACTGCCTAAACGGAAAACTCTCTCTTTGACCTAGAAATAGGCGTTACCATATTATTTCTGTCTCTTCCCCTCTCCATTTTTACGCTCTCCTCTTATGTCTTTCTCCCTTTTCTCCTTCGTGGCCGCCTATGCAAATTAGTCACCCTGCTGAGCTACCGGTCCTGATCCCACTAAACAAGCTGTTCAGAAGTTGTTTGTTGAGAAAAAGCTTCTTCACGTGCCCGAAAATGTCTTCAGTGCATTCGCCCCAATGTCTAGACCAGAGGTTTCCAATCTTTGATAGCACCAGGTACCCCTGTTGGAGTTGCGACCAATGGTGCTTTTCTTCCGTGAACTTTTTCACCCTATCGATGCAGCGCTCTCTCTGTCACTATACATTATGTTATCAGGGAGTCTGGCACCGTTGCCCTCATTGCCTTTTTTACCCTGCCCTCTCTCTTCCTCACACACACTCATTTTCTTCCAAAGCCTAAAACAAAATTCTGAAAACTATTGGTCTAGTCTAGACTGGACCAGCTGAGCGTCCTCGCACAAACAATACACTGGACGTCATTTTCAAGTGGGCAAGAATGTTTCAGATAATGCGACTTCGTAGTTTATGCTTTCCTGCAATTTGCGCAGTGAGCAAAACACAGTAACACTAACAGTATGTTTTGTTGCTGCTGCTGCTGCTGTTGATATCATTGTTGTTGTTGTTGGTGGTGGTAGTGGTGCTGCTGCTGCTCTTTCTCTTAACCATGAGTCTGGTAGTCTTATTGAATTTGCTACACAACCTGGTGAGAATGGTAACTGAGATGATGTCACAATAGTGTCTGGATGTCACTGATTCTGAAGCACTTGGTCAACAACATGTTGATTCAGTTTCATAGCCTACGTGATGAAAGACAGCGAAATATAGACTAGCCCTCATCGGAAATCCTCTTATAGTAATTAAGGAGCAACAACAGCAACTGATCTGCAGTATGCCACTTACACGTTTTTTTTCTGACCTGCGGCATAAATGAAACACTTGTGCAGAAACGGAGGTCATGCTTCCCACGGCCGGCCAATTGAACAGAGAGTCAACTAGTCAGCCAACCAGTAAATCAGACAGACAGACAGACAGACAGACAGACAGACGGACGGATAGGCAAACAGGCAGGCAGGCAAGTAGCCAAACAGCCTGCCAAACAGATAGACGTGTAGACAGGCAGACTGGGCGAAGGAAAGCAGTCTGACAAACAGGCAAATTTTGTGTAAATCAATCAAAATTTACAGCTTATGGGAATGACGTGAAGAATATTATCTAAACACTTACACTGCAGCTGACCGAAATTGGCTCATATATGAACTTTGTGAACTGCAATTACGCATCATGGTCTCATTAAATTTTGCTCTTAAAATCTGTGTAACGGTAACCTATCTATACGTTAATAGGGCAATTTAGATCGGAAACTGGATCTCGGTACGGAACCAGACGTCTAGAATCTAGCAAGCTTTGCCAATTTGCCGGATACCGGTATTATATTCGCAGACCGACTTCCCGACTCTTGGTACGAGTTTCAGTTCGCTTTCTGCCTCCACAAAAGATACAAAATGAAATTTTAATGATACCGTCAGCCTCGGTTTGGCTTGAAAAGGAAGGAAACGACGGAAGAGGGGATGCGAGTGACATTTCTGAAATGAAGCGTTGAGGGTTGAAAGCCCTAGGAGGGAGAAACAAAATGCGTCGTCACAAGACATAGTGTCTCTCTCTCTCTCTCTCTCTCTCTCTCTCTCTCTCTCTCTCTCTTTCTCTCCCCCTCCCCTCTTCGTGACTACCCAGAGGCAGATGATTAGATTATAACCTGTGAAAAGGACAGGGAAAAGACATGAAGACACGAAACTCATATTTTTGTTTTCTTCGCGTTTTCTTAATATAGACTAGTCCGATTAAATTACACGTTAGAAAAAACAGGAGTGACACACTAAAGACACTGATTCAAAGTGACATCATAATCAAGTTCTATTTCCCAGGACATGACACTGCCGAAGATAATGGGTGTAACCTCAGCTCGCCTACGTTTAACCCGACTCACCCTTTATTACACTGTTTTACTTATTTGACAGATTCTAGTTGATTTCCAGGATTTGTACCACGTGATGAGTGAGGATTTTAAAAAATCGATGCTTCACAGTATGGGTAGGAGACGTAGCGTCAAACACGTGGCCTCGGGACGGGTGAGAGGGGGAGGCGGGTGAGAGGGGAGGGGGCGGATGAGGTGCACAATAATATGTGCATATGACAGGGACTAGATGAGAGTGCGCATCAAACAGCAGGTAGCTGCGGCGTTCAGCGAGATGACTGCAAATTTAAGAGCTTGCGCATTAACGATGGGGTCTCTTACCATCTTAAGAATTACATTTATTTTATCTGCATGTTGAACACTATTAGGGATGCATTCCGAACCGATTACAAATGTAATTCTTACGATCGCTGGAGATCCTATAGTTAATGCGCCAGCTCTCAAATGACAAATGGAGAGAGAATTCCACTGTAGTAAATTTGTAGATCAACTCCTGCCAATTATGACGTAATTGTTTACAAAAAAGTTGCCTCGACACTTGTGCATCAGCGCCATCATGCGCACTGTACTTTTACATCATTCTTGAACCTCGCCCCAGTGGAATAAACATGCACCGTTAAGTATGCCTGAAAATTCGGCGTTTTTATACTAATTGTTGTTCATCTTTTTGACCTGGCAACATGATTACTGTTTACACTCTTCAACTTAACAAAGAGGATGTTTTAAACATTGGTGGGGTTTTTTTTTCTTCTCTTTTTGTGTACAAAATGACGACAGAGATTAAGAGGGGGATAAGATAATGATCATGTGCGGTGTGTAGAATCTGCTCGTCTTGAAACTTATTTGAAAATTAAAATCGCTGGAATAACACATGCCTTTCTCAGAGATAGGCAATTTGCAGACCGGGCTATTTTTGTGGTTCCTACAACCCAATACATTCATCAAAGGTCATAAGCAAAGTAAGTCACAAAATCATTCGTTAAATAAACAGCACCAAAGCTCGAGATAAGCATTATCGTCTAGCGTTGTCGAAAACATTTTTCCCTCACTGAGAAACTTTCTTAAATGAGAGAGGCGAACTGTCTATGAATGTGACATGTTTTGTATAACGAAACTCATCTATCTCTTCACTCATATCTGTGTTCTAAATATTAAACAGAATGCGAACACAATAACAATTTCAATCTTTTTTTCTTTTTTTTTTACTCCAATCGTCTTAGGGCAACCTCATCAAAGTGGCTCTTTCGAATTCTAGGGCGTACCATCCCTCGGGGAGTGAACACCTGAAATGTTGAGTCTATGCTATGAATCAGTTCGTAGTTTTGTACGCCTGCGACGGTAGTGGATGACCGAGTGTGGATGACTAGTGCACCTAGCTCAGAGATGAGTAGGTGTAGGCCTGGTTTCTTAAAATAGGTTAGGAAAGGTTTAGTGAATGATCAAGGACAAAACGTTCATTCTTTACACCTACGCCTGGTTGTACCTCCCTCTTCCCTTTCTCTCTCTCTCTCTCTCTCTCTCTCTCTCTTTGTCTCTCTCCCCATTACTCAGAGGCGGATCTGAGAGGGGGCTGGATCATCTGGATATCTCTTCCCCTTCTCCCCTCTCCCCCTCCCCATGACAGAGAGAGGATAAGACAATGATGAGAGAAGACTGGCCAGAAAGAATGGCGGCACACACGAAAGAGATGAGAAGGGGGATATGGTAGAGGAAAGAATCGACAGAAAGTGTAGTGCCTAACCCCTCCCCCTTTCTCTTATTGGTCAGTGGTAAGTAATTTTTCTGTAAAAGGGAGAGGGGCAGAAGGTATTCCCCCCCACCCTCGGGAGGATTCCTTGTTCACAACTCTCTCTCTCTCTCTCTCTCTCTCTCTCTCTCTCTTTCTCTCTCTCTCTCTCTCTCTGNTCTCTCTCTCTCTCTCTCTCTCTCTCTCTCTCTCTCTCTCTCTCTCTCCGAAACAGATCATCAACTTAGGAATTAATGTCATCAAGGTTGTTTATCATTGTCAGAGATCGTTCAGGGCCGTAACTACCATCCCGGCAAAGCTATGATCGGTGGCGGATCTTGGAATTTTTTCACGAGAGAGAAGGGAGGGGAAGGGCATCATCTGTCAGCCTCTCCTCCTTTTAGAAATAATAACCTTCTGCTCATCGGCTAGAAAGAAGGAGAGGGGGTGGGAAGAGAGAAGTGACCAGTGCCTGCACGGAGCATGGGAGAGGGCTGGCCAGAGTGTTCTCCATTCCACCAGGTCCGCCCCTGGGTGTAGGATGGGTTTGTGGGTCATCGGCCTCTTGTCTCCAAGGGCAGTGGACAACGTGGGCAGTACCACTGTCAAAAATGTATGCATGAATAGTGTTTCGACAGCATCAGAACATCGGTGGGGGGNGGGGGAGAGGTCGCCAGGTTCGTCTAAGTCGCAGACAGACCTCTCATGGGCACTCAGAGCTGATGCAGAGCACTCAAAACAAAATGGCACCGTTTGTAACACTGGAAGAAAGTGAGGTTTCATTTTAAACCACAGTGGCCGAAGGGGAGATAAGAAGGATGTAGTTAGGGTTGGGGGAGGACAGGGACTGGACGGATTGTGGATTTATGACCCTTAAGACTAAGACGTGCTGATCTTAAATTTCGCTTGTGAGTCGGAAGGATCAATGGGGCAAACAGACTGTTGAGACGAAAAACTGTATTTACACATTATATTGGCAAATGAAAACATGTAATTCAGAATCATAAATCCAGACATAACAAATCATATGAATACAGACAGTAGCAAAGATTGACACCGAGCATAAGCTTATGCCCACCCACCCCNCACACACACACACCCCCATACACACACACACACACACACACACACACACACACACACACACACACACACACACACACATACATATATATATATATACATACACACATACATGTAGGAAGAATTCGATATTCAGTGATTTTCCAAGGGAAAGTAATCCCGGCTAACAGGCTCGTCTGATCCGACTCATTGACCATTCATACAGTAATCTTCGATATGGAAAGACAGAAAGAAAGAGAGAGAGAGAGGGAGAGAGAGAGAGGAAAGAGAGAGAGAGAATCAGGCAGATTTGAGACAGATTTGAGACAGCTTTGAGCTCTAATGGGGTAAGGCGCTATATAAATGAAGTTTATTATTATTTATTATTACAACAGTATGTAGTAGTAATAATGATACTAATAATAATAATACTAATAATATTAATAATCTTACAACCGGATAGTATGGTAAGACATCGCAGATGATGTACATGACCGTCTGGAGAGGGGTTAACAAGGTACCACATGTTTACACATACATATACACAAATTTTGGGTGCAAGCGAGAGAGAGAGAGAGAGAGAGAGAGAGAGAGAGAGAGAGAGAGAGAGTAAGCGCCAGAATGAGTCAGAGAGAGACAAAGAGAGAGAGAGACAGAGAGAGAGAGAGAGAAACATACAAAGGGAGTGGAGGACAACTCATAAGATAATAAAGTTTGCAGACAGATATCTAGATACCATGAAACAAACGGAATATATGGCATTTTTTCTGTATCTCTTAGTTTAGAAATACAGACAGACAGATGGACAGATTTACGACAGACAACTGGGTAGACTAACAGACAGATAATTAGACGAGTCAGAAGACGAGCCATCACTGATGCAATCAGACGATAAGTGGATGTGAACAGAAAGGGAACGGAGGATTTGTAGACAGACAGACAGACAGACAGAGGCAGGCAGGCAGGCAGGCAGGCAGGCAGTGGAGGAGAATGAAAGGCAGAGAAGGTTAAAAGAACTAAAAAAAAACAGTAACAAAAAAAAAACAACCTTAACTACCAATGCTATGACAAAGTCCCTGACTAGACTCAAACAGTGAACGCCGGAGCGATGGTGTTGACCTTCCAACTGAAGTTTCTGTTCTCCGTAAATCGTAAATCGTTATCGACTAGAGGAATTAAAATTTGCTTTGCTCAGCTACAAGTCCGACAGATTTTTCGATAATCGATTTGCCAGGGTAAATATTTTAAAGCGATTATTTCTCTGACCCCCTTTCACTACCCTGCCCCTCCCTGTGGTCTTTGTGCCTCTCACATTCTTTCTGTATATTAACAACAGATGCTGGTAAATATTTGCATTACAACAGGTTACACGGTGTAATCCCTCGGGGCATGAATAATAACGATTTATTGATAGGTGACGCCCATGGATACCACACATATATACGATGCAAAATAATGGAAAGGAATGTTGTTGTTCAGGTGATTGACAAAACAAAAACTGCTCACAGCAGAGCATAGCACGATGTACGCTGACAAGTCACTATGGTGTTAATAGCTCTTTTACAATACAGTATAGCATTATCACAGTCATTATCGTTAGCACCAATATCATTGTCATCACTGCCATCAAGTTTATATATTATATAACACATATCTAACGGAGTGGTATACAAATATAGGAAATAGAACGTTTCGAAAGAAGACAAATAAAAAAGACTGACCGAGTCAACCAAAACCGAAACAAATCGATAATATCGTTATTTCTGCTTAGGTGTCCGAGGTACGGCGAGGCCACTTTAACTTGTTAGTAAGTCTATAGGTGTAGTATAAAACTATCATCATAATCGTCGTCATTATGTCCACTGGTCTTAGCCATGAGGAAAATGCATGCAACATGCTTTGAAAATTCAATTGATTTATAGTTTATGTACTTTATCAATGTTTATTACTGCTATGTAGGGCTTGGTATATGTATGGCAGTTAATAAACACTCTTCACATTTACTCTGGTCAATCTGTTGGATGTACATGACAATAGGTGTTTTTGTTTCGCGTGTACAATGTCATTACAGAACTTCTATTTTCATGTATGTATCTCTTATGAACCATGGTAGGCAAGCGCATGTAGAGCTTTTCTGCATGATGCACGGTACAAACTAGAACCAGACGTGAGTTTGCCTCTTGGAAACAAACATGCTTAAAACCACCGATTTCTGTTTCCACCAACTGGTAAACATCAATTCATCCATAATTACTCTGGACCAAATGTGTAGCAGGTGAAAAGGGATTTGAGGTAGGCACTAGACGTCAGAATCGCGATAATGTGAACCCGAACTTTCTTTGTGCATTCTAAAACTGAGAGAAGCATGTCTCTGGGAAGAAGAAATCACGAGAAGCAAGATCCTTTAATAAAGTCTGCATTTTGTTTTTTCTTAGAAAGAAGTCTGTATCTGTACAGTTCGTGTACCATCACGCGTTTAAATTATGATACATCTTTAGACTACGGTAAGATGTCACCAGCCTGAGAGTGGTACTCGGCTAGCAGTATTCGTAATGGAATTCGATATCACTCTACATGCATCGATATCCCAAGGCCTTTAAAATTTTCCCCAATTCTTCACACCCCTATAAATCTCAATAATCGGGCTATAAACAACGTATTCCATGTCCACAATACAATACAGGGGTAGACGAGTCCATATTCGATGGGGCTGTCAATGATTCAAAAATAGCTCGTGTTTAATCCTTCAGCTCTGCTCAAACAAACGATCGAAACATTTCTGTCTCGTCAGCATGGCGCCTGCAAAATAGCAGTGTCTTAAAGCTGCGAGGCCTGCCGTGCAAGAATGTTGCAATTACGTCGGCTTATAAAGTACAAGCACTTATTAATAGGCGATCTATATTCTGTGGAACGGGGGAAGACACAGCAGCAAATCACTGTACTGTAAAACCATACTCGTTTGCCGCTTAGGCGCTTCGTTTCGCATACATTACATAATAATAATACCATAATAACCGAAACACGTTGTAATTAACTGCAAGTTTTACCCACGTATTATAAAACGCGGTACCTGAAACTCAGTTTGAGTGGGATTTTTCTGTGTTTTGGGGGTTTGGGGGGGGGGGGGGGNGGGGGGGGAGGAAAATTATCAGTTCCCCCACGTTCCAAATTTCCCATCCGGGAAATCTTTCTCATGGTTTCGTTTGTTCACATGTACTGCCTACGCTGTTATCAAGAGCTATGTCATCAGTGGCAATCATTGTTTCAAATTCACCCCNCCCTCCCCCCCAGAAAAAAAAACCTGCTTTAACCCCTCCCCACATGCATGCGCTTAAGTTTTGGCTCTCGCATATCTACACCAAGCAATTGTAGGCAGTAGGCAGAGCTTGGTGTAATTTGCCTATGTAAAGTTTATTATGTGAAGCCACTTCTTTTTCCCCCCTTCCGTTCCGGTTGTAATAAATGGCTCCAGACAGCTCTCTATGTCTCAGTATTTTCTCTCCAGCAGATTTATTGCTATGAACTTGTGGCATGTGTTACACTACAGCATGTTGTCTGTCAGCACTATGGTAGATTACTGTGTAAAATTAAAAGATAGAGAAGTACTGCAGGTCTTATAAAATTAATCCTTATGCCGTCCTATGTGGGCGTACGATCGTATGTCATATGTATATTTTTTTTTTTAAAAGGACTTTTGACCCCATTAGAAATTAGTTTACAATGCCATACAATGTTATACAGCTCATTCGTAATACAAACACATAGAACAGTACATGTATATATATTATAATATTACAAATGAAACGCATAACAAAATCATTGCTGGCAGTCCGCCGTGTAGCGCCCTGGTCGCCTCAGTTCTGAAGCCAGGTTCTCATTTACACCTTCGAGTCGAGTGGGGAAATAGATGTGAAATGTCTTTCCCAAAAACACCACGAGGTAAACCGCCCGGCCCACGTGTAGATCACACAAATCTTAGACTTGACAGTCTACAGTTTCTGAATGCGACTCACAAACCACACAGCTACGCTGTCTACCGATATATTCCTCTTCAGAATACGCAGAATACGGCGATATCCTTCATCACAGAGGGAGATTAAAATATATGTGGGATGATTTATTATTTTCTCACTCGTTTTATTAATGGCTTTTACTGGAAGTAATGAAGGCCAACAAACCTAGCACTATATCCTAAGATTTCCAACTGATAATATACGCACTCTATTATAGACGAATGCCGGTGAAAGGAACCCATTTGAAATTCATTTTGTACAGTATACATTTTAATATTGAAAGGACCGCCTGCAAAAAGACAAACGTGTAATATTTACCTGTCCCTTTTGTTTGTCATCAAGACTAGATGTCTTTTACTCGTATGTGAACTTTGCGAACGCTGCTGGCGAATCTAACGATCCTACGAAGTACAACCTCACAAGAAAAAGAACAATAATGACAACAACAAATTACATCCAAGCAAAAGTGTCAACAAACTTACGTAATTTGAAAAGAATGTCCTCGGAAAAAGTAGAACAATGGCCTGTTCTTTCATGCGCAGCTGATTCGTTCGGGTCTATGTACGAGGATCGTAACCCAAACTGTTTACCGAGAGTGCAGTGTCGAAAGAAGTGGGATCGTCGCTTTAAACGCTTTCCTTGCTTTACATTTCACATCCGCCACATAACGCGCGCTGTGCGTCACGCAGTGAGTCAGTCAGTTTGTGTTCGTTCACGGAACCCGGTCCTGTTTTCCCTTCTGCTGAGATCTTTGTAGTGTGACCGTTGACCCCAATGAGGTCACGCCTTGACCCCGTTCTGACCACACACATGTGCGAGGGACGGAGATTCCCCCCTGGTCAGAGTTTCGTTTCGCTTTTCATGCCGTTTCGATGTGACCAAAAGAATATTCAGCGGTGCTCTACCTTGTATTGTTATTTACGGATCAATAGCCGTCAAAGTATGGTTCACCATTTGAGTCAGAATAATGAGAAAGCTCTGTCAACTGCTTCTGGCGTGGAGATTAGAGCACATACGGACGGAACATGTCCGAAACGCAATGATGACGTTTCTGGCATCAGGTGGCAAGTATGATAAAAGCTCATGACAAGACAATAGAGAATCTGCAAATAACGGCTAGAAGGCAAGGAAGCATAAATTAAACGTTATTCTACCTGAAACCTTAACCTTTTTACATAGGGGGTGATGTTAGGCGTGATAAATGATGTTGCGTCCAAATGAAAACCAGCGTTAAACTTTATAAAATCTATGCGACTAGATGAGTACATATTAAAGAGTTTAATTTTAAGAACATCTAACATTTCCTGTAAAACTTCTATATATTATTCCACATTCTTCAAAGGGCGTTGTAATGCTCATACCATGGTGTCCCGTTGACTTAAGAAGTATGAGGAACTTCGAAGTAAATAAATACACATAGTCTATATATTTAGATTAAAATTCCGACAAAGCCTATTTAGGATCATGTATGAATCATATCTAAGAGGCATTGGTGAAGTCTGGTGCCAAACAACTGGTGTAGCGTAGATTCCAGTTACCCTATGATCATTACCCATGAGGGAGAAAGAGGCACCATTCAGCACTTTGGTGTGCAATTTTACATAGAAATCCAGTGCATTCATGATGATAAGTTGCACACCAGGTTGCAGACATTACAATCTCTAGAGAAGGCTAATGACCCCCCCTCCTCCCCCCCTTAAGAATCTGAGTCACAAACAAATCGACAGCTCAGAGCGTAAAGATCGGAACAATTTTAATGAAGCAAAAATACCAGCGACCTCACTGAAGACAATCGGCATCTCCTTTTAATTAACGAGAACCTATCTCTTCCTTCTCCTATAATTGGCTATCCTATTACGGTGACTAGGCATGCCATTATCTCCTCCGTTTTTATTTGCTATGTCTTTCATGTTTATGTTACTTGTTAGTGTTTACTGCTGTTTGGGTGGGGTTAGGCAGAGAAATAATGAGACGATAATTGGTGATCTAGGAAATTGCTTAGGGGATTCAGGGTTATAACAAAACTCGAAAACTTCCCCCTCCCCCCTAAGCCAAGAATTTATGAGAGTTCACCAATACTACACTCTTTGCCTGATACAGGAGTCTGAACAAACAAACAAAAAAAAAACCAAACAAACTTGATAACACCTGCGAACTGAGTATTTTAGACTGTCATTTTTATCCACAGACTTCGTCAACCGATTTCCTGAATACTACGGCGCAGCACTGATGATGAAACTGGAACACAGAATAATAAATGTACAGAAGGGGCAAAAGTTATTTCCAAGTTTCCCGAAGCTCAAAGATCAATTGTTCTCTCTCTCTCTCTCTCTCTCTCTCTCTCTCTCTCTCTCTCTCTCTCTTTCACACACACACACACACACACATATACACAAATGGTTACGAGGGAAGCGTCTTTTATTTTCTTTCCCTCATTTTTATTCAATTTATTACATCGAATATTGCTTTTGCTCCTTCTGCAGAATTTTTATTCTGTGATTTGAAATGGAACAATCGACTGAGCTGGTGCAGGGGATGCAATTAAAGTGCTTCAATTTTGAAGGGCTCGGGTTGGGGGTCGGAAGCGGTTGATAATGACGGCCCTGCCCGGTACCTCACTGCAAGGAGAAAGGAGCTGTGGGTATGTGGTTTTCTTCCCTCAGTGACATTCGGAAAAATGGAAAGAGGTGGGAGAGAGGGGGAGGGGGCTGAGTCATTTTCAAATCCCATGTCGATCGAGAAGAAACAAAATGAAGAAGTATCTTATAGCGGTGTTTTAACCTTTCGGTATATTACATGCACGACTTTCAAAGGACTCGAGATAGCACGGCTTCACGTCGATTTTTTGTCCGACTTTTTTTTCTTAATCTTTATACTTATCCCTATGTACATAGATCTATACCAAACACCAAATAACGCGAGCACAGTGTTTTCAAGAAAGTAAACTTATAAATGCACTGCTACATATGCCAAAGGTCACGTTTCGCTTATCTCCGAGGAGTTGCAAAGATCAGGGTTGCTCTGCAGGTATATAAAGTCTTGTTCTGGGACACCTAACGTTACATTATCGTTGTGCATGTAGTGCAAACAACGCTGAGGATAAAGATTCCATAGTTGTCCCAGTAGAGCAGCGAGTACCAGTGTTAAACTCAAGGCTGGTAACTTGGTAAATACAGTTGTGCGATAAGAAAGGGCGAGTTGTTTTTCCTTGTGTGTAGCCTATCTGATATCTTGTCACTGTCGGCTGCTTAGACCAAGGGTGGCCAACTGCTTGCCGACAGGCCATAATATGGTCGACCAAGGGTGTAAAATGTGACCCGCGAAGTAATGTACATGTCAAAGTTTGCATGCTAGACTAGATAAAAGATTTTATCGGTGAATGTTGATGAAAAGTACAAAGGAACTCTGTTAACACAGTCATTGCTTAAACACAATCTCCTGCTAAACAGCCCCAACTTCACTGTTCCTTACTAAAAGTGCGCTGGATTACACAAAACTCCTGATAAATACTCTGAGTAGCTTGGCCCAAAGGGTGGATATGTTATCAGAATTCTTCTGTATTCAAATTGAAGTGTGAATGTAAGCATATTATAAAGTCTCCTATAATCTATTTTGTCATTTTCATCATTCTCATGTGAAAGTGGATGAAAGCTGGCATATCTAACGATCCACAGAAGAGAGAGCACGAAAGACTTAAAACACCACAGGTGTCTTCTTTTCGGTGTGTGACAGGGCGCTGCAGTAAAACCATCATAACGTTATACCCCGGTTTTTTTATTAGTGCAGTTGTTGAGTGGGTCTAAAGGATGGTTGTGCTAGTGAGGTTTTACTGTACATATCAAAATCCACCAATTTTGTAAATGCACATCTGTGGTTTCCACCGACTCTTTAACTACCACATCGACATGTATATCAATAATGACAATGTTCACCTTATTTGTTTTGTGTTCACCTTTTTCCTGTTGCCTGTTAGATATAAGTGTCTGTGTAACTTTTTAGTTTTTATGTCTATTTGTAATGATTTTTGAAAATTTTCTTGACTTGCCCATTTCATTCTTAGTTCATTTATTTTCTGCATGTCAGGAATTTGAAAATTCATGTTTTAAGTTTGTTAATTTCTTATAGTTATCTTTCTTTACTTAGACTACTTATATCCAGTGCAGATAAATGTTTTTTGTACATAGTAATGATGATGAAATGATGAAAACCATACTACATGGATAACACTGTTGTCATCTTTAAAATCAAACATTAACAACATATTCAAGTGTATCTCATTTATTTTGGTCTCTAAGAAGAACAAAGGTGTACATCACCAAAGCCCAACAACAACTTAAAAAAAAAAATGTGAGTATTACCTAAGGTTTCATATTAAAGGTAATTTTACATCAATAAACCAAAAGCTCCTGTTGACAAATGATAACTGAACATTTGAGGAGTTCTTTGTACTAAGTTACTTTGGTGAAATCCTGAGGCTCTCCAAGACAGGCTTGAGAAAGGTTAGGGGTATGATTACAAAAGAGAAAGATATATAGGTTTCTTCTTTGTGTGCTCTGTCTTTCCTTTCCTTATCCTGCCCCTAACCTTGACCCAAGTGATTTGGTACATTTTCAAAAAAAAAAAAAAAAACTCTTTTGCTGAATATGCGCTTGCGGCAATGGATAATTTCAATTTCCTACATTTTGTGCTGTTACAGAAATGAATAGTTTTCTCTCTTATTGGAGAAACAACAAATTAAATGTACAATTGAGAGTATTAGTATGAAGAGTCACTAAAATACTGCCTGATAACAAAAGCCCTATTTCCATTATAACTGACCTTTAAATGAATTAAGTGGCATTGTACAATACCATGCGGTACAAAGTTGTGCAAATACAGGAACAAAAGACAAGCCAAAACAAAAACAAAAAAAAAAATTACCTGCTGACCACTACCGTTACAATGATATGGCTTATCTGAATAAACACTGATATAGTAATCTCTGCCTATATATAGCCTATCTCAGCACTAGGGGCTTTAATAAATTCTACTTACTACTGGAGATCTTTATTTCACTGTTCCATTCACAAACTGTCATGTCCATGTCTGCTGCTTTAATGGAAAAAAGACCATATACAGCAAATCAGGTCAAATTCACATTTTAGCACCTGTGTAGAGCACATTCTCTTTCTGTATGCTGTCAATTATTCTTGGAAACTGTAGTTTCCATAAAATTTCAGGTCATCTAAAAACTATCAAGTCTTCAATGAGTTAATTCATAAAATGAGGTACAATGAGAGTTTCCTGTATCTTCTGTGAACTTGTGAGTCTGGCACATACAGTTGTTTTTTTTCCAAAATGGCAAAGGTCTGAAAAATATGTGGGTCTTGAAATAATTTAGAGAGAAAATG
Source organism: Ellobium chinense (assembly GCA_033807755.1). Taxonomy (NCBI): domain Eukaryota; kingdom Metazoa; phylum Mollusca; class Gastropoda; order Ellobiida; family Ellobiidae; genus Ellobium; species Ellobium chinense. Next base: position 904,510 of record JAWQUT010000165.1, read on the forward strand.
TAGGAAAAAAAATTTTGAAACTAAAATTTCACTCCTGTTTTTAACTATGGATGAATAATCCTGCCCACAGTGCAAACAGCCACAGTGGCCAGTGCAAACTATGGAATTCATTTGGAGCTAGGGAATTCAAACTTTCTGTCCTGTGTAAGCCATGTCAATTTCAACACCTCATCTAAACTAAGTTTCATCTCACAAAAACAATGAAATCAATCCACATGTACCGATTCACAGTAACAACTTCGGTGTATAACTTTTTTAGGGACCAAAATCTGAAATCAGTGAAACACTTATGACGACAGCTGAAAGATGCATACAAAATCAACATACATTCTGAAGCTTCTATCTCATGATACAAAAATTGATTAATATTGATGCGGATGTCACTTTATCACATCAAACTTTTCTGAAAACCACTCGACATTACACAATCACAAGCTTACTCAAAATGTGTTTCAATAAAAAGTACCCACAACTGACATTCATGCCTACTATCCTTAACTTTTTCCTACTTCATTTCTGGTCAGTCAAGACATGGATACAGGCATTAATGCTGTTGAGATGAACAGCAGGCTTAATTCCAAAATATCACAAAATAGTGCAACAATTTAACAAGCCCGCACATAAACCAGTCATAAATTCTTTTGTTTGCAAAAACAAAGCAAACCAAAATTAAAGACAAAAGAAGAAATCAACAATAAAATAGACGACTGTAAAAGCCAAGATACAATTTGTGGCACATGTGGTCCTAGTTTATATGGGTGAAACCCAAGAATAGACAATTTTATAAAGCAACGTAGCCTTAATGTACATATCTGTGTATTTGAAAAGTGCTGTAGTGTTATCATCTCTCTTTCAAATCCAAACAACTCAAATGGTGACAGTGGATGTATTATGAAAAGTCCAAAGCACTAGCAATGGTATTTCCTGCTACTGACTGAAAAGAGGGCCTGTCTTCAGTGAGAAGCAACATTAAAATTCATTAATTGGCATTTGAGACAACAACATTCATCTGATAAATTTATCATTACAAAATGCTATACCTGGACAACGCTAAATTAAAAATAAACAAACTGAAAACAATTGTAAATGCCTTCAAAATAATTCATATTAATTATGCAAATTATGGACCACAATTCACTAAATTTGAGGAGGAGTTTGGAGGGTGGGGGCCGCAAAGAGCATAGGAGAGGTTCATAAGAGGAAAGAGAAAGGGGAAGATAAATGCTATTGTACTACTATGTGAGACAACTGGCAAGGTGGAGGCTAACGATATGCTTCATGCTCTCAAGGAGGGCATCTGACCTGAAAAGGTTGAAAAGACTTGCTGGAACTAAATGATCAACAAGGAGGGCATCTGACCTGAAACGGTTGAAAAGACTTGCTGGAACTAAATGATCAACATTTCTTTCACACAACATTCTGTGAGGTATAATCTGCATGGAGTGTTCTTATCCATTCGATTCTATTCTAATCCCTCATTATCATCATACTAGGGGGTCTTGAACTTGGCTGCACAGGAACATCATTGCCAAGACATATTATAAGCTTACTTATTTCCAAACATTATATCTTACACCTGCATAGCGTTTTCTTCAGACCATGCAATCCCATAGTTCACTCCTTAAATTCAAAATCCCTCCTAAAAATGCAATGAACACACACCAATCTCCCTTTCTTTCCACCATTCCAGAGTTTGCATTACTTGAGACAAACCCAAAATCCCTCTCAAATCTGTAAATGCCCCCTCAAATTTATGATATAGACAGGAATGTCTCCCCACAATTCATACGACCTGGAGAAGACATTGCTTTCATAAGGTACCATTATAATCCAGGCTTAACCAAACATTAAGTGTAAGGTACATATGTAAACTGAACAGATATTAGCAATATAAAGATAATATAAATGTTACAAGAAATATTTTTCAAAAATATTGACTCCTAGATGTAGATGTGTTATAGTCAATATTTTTTCAAATGTATCAGATATGACTAGAGCTGATGGATGAGTAATGAGTATGGCACCTAAAAATCGAATGACGTACAGGTTGAAGTTAAGACTATTCCTAGGACCTATACCAAAAGCGCAGCAAAAATATAACAAAACTTCAACAGACATGGTGGAACCTCGCCTTTAGGTACTCAATAAGTATACCTTGTTATTAAGTATGAATTTCACAAATATGGATTCATTATTATTATATCATTTATTCATGTGGACCTTTTCTTTGCATTTTTTTTCATGCATCAAGGCATACTTTTACATAGAGGTTTTCTATTGTATATATATGTGTGACAGATATCCATGCGCTGGGCAAACCATACATGGTTTGACAAAAATACCAATGCAGACTTCTTGAACACTTATTCTAGATTACAACTTAATACAGTATGAGGCAATATAAATCATTACCTATTTCACACTTCCAAAATCCTACTAGAATATAATGCATGATAATTTTTACACACGCAAACATGTAATATAATTTGTTTGTGACAAATTAGAAAAAACTACTTGATGTGTTCATAAGACAATAATGAACTAATCAAATTAATCAAGCAGCAACTATAAAATCAGGTACTCATCCTAGAAAAACTCAAAATTTTAAAGTCCCTAGCCTTACAATAAAATGCAATAATGAGATCTAATTTATACTTTGCAATATGTGTGGAGAGCTATGCATTAAATAATGAGATATATTCTGGCTACAACTTTCTGACTATCTTATTACAAGAATATCTGGCTTCATCTCCTTTTTAACATTTCAAGCTACAGTAACAGGGCTATTCAATTTGTCTTTTTATGAATAGCCAATATTTATCTTGGTTGTTACCAGCACCCATGCTAAGCTTTGGTAGTACAGAATCCTAATAAATTATCAACATTAGTTCGG
>JAWQUT010000165.1:907410-966686 GCA_033807755.1 Ellobium chinense
GGTGGGGTGGGGGGAAAGAGGAGGGAATGCAAGCATAAAGATACATTTTGGCATTCCTGGAAAATTCTCCCAGTTAAAAAAAAACATAACTTCCCCCATTGAAAATACAAAACATAAATCTATTTTAACTCTTCTTGTAAACATAGTTGCAACAGGCTCTCATCCACTCAGGACTGACTGTTGAACTCTAAGTATTTAACTCCTCGACCTACACCCCACCTCATATTACAGCTGAATGTATTCAACAATCTCTATGCTTTGGTTCTGTAGTGGATTAGCCAGACATCTGCGAGTACACACACATCATATTATCTAATATTCATGACAAAACAACAAACGGTATGTTTGAGATTACTTGTGGAGTCTAAACAATTTATGCAACAGATAAACAAGAATAGTACTTTGCTACTGAAACAAAAAGACTTCAGTGTCTTATATCACTCCTAAATTATAAAATTTGTAAAAAAAATTATGGTGATTTATGGTGAGTTCCTCCATGTGGCTTGCCTCCTCTTTAATAAGTGTGAACTGCACTTCATTCAACTAGTTGGGGGAATGTGAATAAACAATATGTCACCCTTTCAATAATTTGATTGAAAACTGCAAACCTACAGTATATCTATCTTAGGCCTATTTGCAATGCAAAAACCACAGAATTAAAGTTACATGACACAAACTGGTGTAAACATGTAATGCGCGACAAGATGATACTTGTACCTTTGTCCACACCTTCATGGCATAACTTTGCACTGTGCCTCTTGATATCCTTCGTGGTTGAAGATTACTTCAAGCATCGCAATTTCGGGCAACACATGTCATGTAACAACACTGTGAAAGTAGAAGTCTATGGTGAAACTGTCCTCAACCAAGCCATTTCTTTTATCACATTTTTTAGCTCATAAAGATTATGATTATATTTTAGTGTCTGTTCAAAACTGGAATTGCTTCATCCTTCTCTCTATTAGTTCCTTTTTTAAAATGTGTTTGTTTTTGGATTTAATATTTGTCTGAAAAGTTTTGGTACTCAGCCATCCCAATAAACAGTTAAATTAACAGTGGCAACAGCGAACTTATGCTGGCTAGTGGAAAAGTGGCATCCAAGTGAAATAACAAAAGCCAGTTGTGTATCATAATGAAACATCATCTGTTTGTTTTATTTAAAGAAACTGCAATCTCAGGTAGGAAACTGGTTCTTCATTTTTTAAATAAAAGGAGCTGATTTTGTTCCCCCTTAAATCTGCCACATTGGTTTGGAGACAAGTGATCAAACTTGGTCACTCTAAGTTACAAGCAGATCATGCTTATTATTTGTCCCCTCACTTCCTCCCCTCCTATCCCCCTCTTTGGTGAAAAGAAGGACTGATGGAGGAATTGATGGGCTTAAGAAATTTTCACACTGATCTAAGCACAGAAAATGTTAAACAGGAACTAGAAACATGGAAGAACAATGTCCATAATGCCCAAAGATGTTCAAGTGACCGACACTGAAGTCTCAAGTAACAAAAATGCTGATCGTTACTTCCTTCTGGGCTTCATAATCACACTACCTTCAGCAGTCCCAAAATAAGCAGCATCAGCCATGTTGAGGAACAAGCCAGTCTCAATCACCCCAGGAACATCATGGAGAATGCGGTCCACTGCTGCCCAGTCCTGATCTCCTTCAAACTCCCAGTCAATCAGGAAGTTGCCATTATCTGTGATTACAGGACCTGCTTTTTGTGAGGCCAGCCTGAGAACAGCATTCCCTCCTATCTTCTGCATAATCTTCAGCTGCACAGGCCTATACGCCATGGGCAGAACTTCAATGGGGACACCTTTCTTCCAGGAGGTACCCAGAACTTTGGAATTTTTCCTTGTGTCTGCAATAACAAAGAACTTCTTGGCACAAGATGCAATGATTTTCTCCTGCATCAAGCACCCTCCGCCACCTTTGATCAAATTGATGGCTTCATCTACTTCATCTGCTCCATCAATGGCAACATCAATCTCTGGCGAGGTCTCTAAATTTCCTAATGTTAGTCCATAGTCATGGATCAACTGTCGGGCTTGGAAGGAGGTTGGGATGCAGGTTAAATTGAGTCTCTCATTCTTATTCCTCTCTGCTATTCTCTGGACAGCAAAGACTATGGTCGATCCACTGCCTATGCCAACCACCTGACCACCTTTGATGTTCTCATTCACTGCCCTATTTGCAGCTGCAATCTTACCAGCTTCATGTGCATCAGCCATACTTGAGAAACCAGGTTGTTGAAGATGGGGAGTTATGCGAGAGACTAGTAATTTTGGCGAAATTTTTCTCACAAAGCTCTGGCTCATCAATTGCCGAGTTAATGGATGAATGAGCTTGCTGTAAACAAAAGAAAATAGTCCAATTTTAACACTGTAGGATGTAATATCAACACTAAATATCATGGCAAAAACAGCGTTTCCACAAATTCCATTTATAAATTATAAACCAATGGTAAAGAAACCAAATTTTCTCATAACAAATGTTAAATATTCTTCAAAGTCTTTGCGATTCATGCGCCAATGTTAGCTACTAAAGCAAAGAGAATGTTATATTTTTAAAACATGGTAAACAAAGTGTCTCTGAGTAGCAATCTAACATGCCAAACAGACCTGTTCATCTAGCAAAACAACAGATCCCATCTGTCTCTGGCTATACCAGAGTGATCCTAGACCCACTTCCTCCTCTGTGATTTAATTCTGTTTAGCGTGCTAGGCTTGTTCCCTCTCTGTGCCTGCATCTAAATCTGCAGGGAAAATCAGACCCCCATGATAAACATGGCTGCTACATTTCTAAACACATACTGAAAAAAGGAAGTATCCCATAGAACCTGTACACCAAGTCAACAATGTTGTTTTTTCCAGGCCTTGTATTTTTATGTAAGTACGTATTTTGCATTCTTGACTGCATGGTGAAAAAGAACAACTTGTACATGTGCTGAGTCTTCTTTAAGCCACTTACAAATTTATTTGCTTGTGTCTTTGTTTGTCTAAGATCAAGTCATCAGTTAGTTATGTCTCAAAAGTCTTGATGGAGAACTATGTTGACTTACTACATGGCAAATGAAGATAGCCAATGCTCTTAGAACAAAAATAACAGCAATGAACTATTTTTTTCAAATGTGTCTGATACATTCTTCAATCAGAGTGTTACAATTTGTTTGTATCACATGAACCTGTCAGCCAAATTATATATAGGTCATGTCTTCTAAGCTAAAGGAACGATATCAGCAAAGTTCCCTGACCTTATCACTGGCCATCTATACGATCTACTAGGCTGTGACAAATTTACTCGAGGAAAGCATTGAAGCAGTTCTCCCTTCAATCAAATTCTCCACATTAAGCTCTGAAGTTAGCCAGTCCATGCTGAGAAATAACACCGCCATTTTACAACACCCTAAATCAGGTAGCCCCTCATCACAATGTTGCAGAAATGGAGCAAGAATGCAACACAAACAAACAACGATTTCTAGAATCTTCTTCTTCTTCCTTCATTTATGATGACGACTCAGTGTTTCACATTACTTCAACATGTATTGAAATGACCCTGGGTACAAGACTTATAAACTGCATTATTATCATTTTTATTATTATCTACCTGTTCAACCCATTATATTAGTTCCTTCATCCTACCCAATCTATATCCATTGAAAGTTTTCCAACATGGCATGCCAGCATGATATGCTATTACAACCCAAGGCAGAAATCAATAATACATGTCTACCTACTGCACACCAAAATGATTACTGGGAAGTGTTTCTCATGATCTTATAATGCCATACACAGACCTCCTTCTAAAACCTCTCAGGTTATAATGTATTCTGAGAGTCACCTCTGAGAGTCACCACTGAAAATTCAGACTAGCCGGTAAGAATTAGGAATCATGCATAATAATTATGGGGTCTGCTGCCTGTAACAAACTAGTTTGCAGTTGAGTATAGCAAACAGCTTCTCGCAATTCATCCTGGAAATTTTTCTTGCTTGAAATACAATTTTAAAATGGCCAGTAGACTACAGTATTGTCATATCACAACCTTGATGTTTTATGGATTCAAAATAAATCTGTCCATTTGATGACCTGGTTTAATTTCCCCTCTTCCATTTTCATCTCCAATTTTTGTTTTCATTTGATTTTAAATCTTAAAGAGATTGGATCACTTATTTGGAGGAAAACATGCAGCACTTTAACAAAGGATCATTCAATGTAATAACTTTACAGGAAGTCAACATTATTCATTTAACTCAGGCCTGCTTCCTTATTACAGGAAACTCTCCCATGCCGTCATGCTATCTTTTGTCCCCTTTCAATTTCTCAATTTCAAACTGAGAGGTGACAGATATCTCCCAGTGCTGTTGACTCATATGCTGTTTTTCATCCTCTTACTATGCACAAACTTTTTTATCGGAGATAAAATAAAGTTGCAAGGTCCTGATACACTATAAGAGAAGGCTCCTTATGTTGTTCCCTATCTACCAATCTAACCAAGGAAAGCACTACTCACAGATCATAGGTAAGGAATTTTGAAAATGCAGCAAGAGACTGCTTGTACAGAGGTGACATCTCTGGTGATAAACTGCCGGAAAGTATTCCGAATGAGATTTGTGGCCCTAACTGGAACTCATGTCTACTTATACAACCAAAACCCTATCATCAATCCTAACCCACCCTTCTCTCTAACCATAATTCCCATGTGACAGGAGCATAAGTAAAGACAGAGTGATGTCAATATTTTGATATCTGGGTCAGTCTGAAAAGCAGGTTTCCGAAAAATTTCAAAACTTGTTCAGGATTTCATTAAGTCCACTGCATGGCTTCAGGTAGTTTTGTGGCCATGCGTGCTATTTGGTCTGTCATCCAGAACATGAAAAACCTGTCATGGATTCAAACCCCTATCTATCGAGATAGATAACAAATATTTTATGCATAAAACATTTGTAAATTAAGATCACTACAGTAAAAGCATATAATAAAGAAGTAAACAATCTACTCAGGCAATCTCTTGATGTGAGCAGGTGAAGTTAGCTGTTGCACCTCATACCCCTCACTCCCCACTTCTCGTAGAAGGTCAGGGTAATTTTTCCTCCTTCCTCTCATCGCTTCCCGTTGTTTGATATCCCACACAATTTGCAAGCCTCGTCATTCCCATCATGCCTCATGTTCCTAGATGTCTCTAGTCTAGAGCGCCCTTTGATGATGCAATTTTAGAAGACCATTTGTGACTTTTTAAGTACTGTGTTTATCAGTTTATTGTTTTGAGTCCGGGCCAGCTCTGATTGGCGAAAATTTAATAAAAAATTTTGATTGGTTTATCAAGTGCCTGCCTTCTTGGTCTTGGAGACTGGCCAACGCTTGGACTAGAAACGAAGCGTACCAGCCTGCAAGGATATAGGATCATAGAAATTTTTATCTCCCTACTCAGGGCCTTGGCCAGATTCTCACCTAAAATAACTGTTTCATTACTTTCCACAGAGTTGCACTGCAAGTCAAAAAAAAAATTCAGCATAGTCTGTAAGTTTGAGAATAAAAGTTGCTTGAAAGTGAACGACTGCTGCATTTTAATTTGAAAGTTTAATCATGATAAAACCTGATCAAACTTAAATTTTTTGTTGGTCTTCATGGCAGCCTTCTTCACTGTTTGTCCTAGTCATTGCTTTAACAGTTTAAAGGTTTCATCTGCTTCACTCATCATCACCATCCCTGCACATTCTGGAGCTTTAACCACTTGCTCACATTAGGACATCCTTCCTCAAGCCACATTCTAATTAACCTTTAAAGATTGGATGTGACTCAGAGTTTCTATCTCAACAGATCAGGCCTATAGTAAAGAGTTTTAAAATCAAGTGTTCTATGAATCAAGAGGGTTAACAAAAATTGTCTTAATTTCCCAAAGAAATTAGCGGATGTTTGGTCTTCACTGTTATAAACTTTCTTCCTGCAAGTTGTTTTTGTCAGTATAGTAAGAATCACTGTAAGTTCTGAACAAAAACAGGATGATGGTACAGAATTTGCTTCACCTTTGACCAAATATGGCTTAACTCTGACCCCATAAGAAACAGGATTAAGGGAGGGTGTCAAATTATGCAAAACTGCTGACAGCTGATCCCTCCCAGACATCTCTTCAATCAACTGCCACAGTGGCTTACCCAATTTTAACAGTGTATAAGACCGCTATGATGGGCCATTTGGTTTTTGCACGATGAGTCCCTTAGCATTTTTGGGAAGACACTATTGTTTTCTGTGGTAACCTTCTTTAAGCCAAGCTTTGATTCTGATTTGATTTTCATTCTTTGTGGCAGAGATCAAAAGTCTGAACTACTGATTTTTTTTTTTTTCAAAAATGCCAGCTTGGAAGTGGTAACTGTTGCAATTTTTTTTTTGCATCTCTCAGCCCTTAATTTTGGTCCAGCATCTCCTTTGTGTTCTGGAGGACACTTGTGTTAAAGATTTCATTTTACGCTGATTAATACTGGAGATATTTTTCTTTGAAAATACTTAGCTTTGAGCTGATTGTCATCAGGCTATACTATATGACAGGTCTTGCTCTACATGCAGCAGAGAAGTCAATAGTATTAAAGACGCCATAATCCCGAGAACATGACAGGAGGGAATGCAAACTCTCAAGTGAGAAACTTTTAAAGCTAAGAACACAATGGAATTTGAAATAAATGCAATATCTCTCATTATACTTGGACGCTATCTGAAATGAATGGAGTGTTTTACTATTGATTAGGATCTACATATTTTTGAAAATATTCCCTGGCAAATCATTAGTAGTGTCTATCTAGTCTAGATCTAGTGTCCTAGATGCAGGAGCCTAACTGGTTAAAAAAAATAATTGGAGTCAATGGTAGCATTCTTCTAGCATAAAATCTGTCCAAAGGTGTAGAAATAAGCGTACATGAAACCACACCGCAAAAGTTGTGAAATTCAGTCTTGAATTTATCAAAACATAATTGTTGCAGGCAGTGTTTCTCAATAGCCTCAGCAAATTTCATTTGTGCAGGCCTGTGACCTGCAAAAGAGGGCCAAATTTTAACCCCATTTCTGTTTTCATCTAAATTTAAATTGTGAAAAATCTAAATGAAGGACCCCCCACTGTAAACAGTATATAATGTAAGCTCAATGGTGGCATCAGACGTGCGGCCTATCTGTTGGCCATCTTGAAATGTTCCTGTGGTTCCAGGAGAATTTTTTTATTAAATGGCTCAAAGTAGTCAAAGAGGCTTTTTTGTAATTTGGCTCCTGCAACCTAAACGGCCACTTTAGTTTCACCAAATTAATGAGACAGTTGGCTCAAACGTCTCTCATCGGCATCTGCACTCTTGTCTATTCCTAATCTTATTTTCACCTGTTCATTTGCGACACTAAATCAGCAGATTACATTAAAGAAGGACACGCACATCGAAATTAATTTTCCGTGTTTCAATACTTTTTCTCTCAAAAAATTATCTATGGTGCCCACCGAGTCAATTTTGCGAAGAAAGAGCATCGTTCTGTAACCATGCGTGTATGTAATGTCACGCACTACGGAGAGCTAGAGTTACCGGGTCTGGCTCTTGCGTCCAGAATTATTCCCCTTCCCCTATCAGCAGAGGCCTGTGACAAAAACGATGACGTCACTTACGTTCCATCAGCTACAGATACCTCTACCTGACAATGTATTATTCAGCTTTTAATTAAGGTTCTGGTATTCTAAATTCAAACGTAAAGTTTGATAGTGCAAGCCAGAAAAAGTATTTTGTATTTTTATTGCCTCAGCATGATTTTGTTTGGCACATCTACTGTTCAGAGGAATTAAAACATTCATACTCATACCAACATGCTTTCACCCGTCCTCAGAGCACTCGCTAGACAGCTTGGCCAGGTGGCATATTTGACGTAAGCTTATGGCCGCCATGCGTGCAGTGGTTGTGACAATTCGGATTTTGGATAATGTAACCCTGTGGGTTGTCTAGAGCCAGCAGAGGCATTGGGAAGATTTCCATGATGTGGTAACTGGCATAAGGAGTTACACTTGCTCCGACTGATGCTCCTGTCTCAGTGGACATTAGTGTTAGGGTTAAGGGTAGGGTTAGGGGGGGTAGGGTTAGGGTTAGGGGGGTAGGGATTGGGTTAGGATTGTATTAGACTATTAGTACGTTATTCGTAGTTGTAGGAGTTACCACATATGGAAATCCTTCCGAGGCATTCTATATCATTATGACATACGCTTGAAAGACGGTTTTATTGGAATAATAGGGTATCTTGTGATTTAACAGTTTAATATGGTCTACAGGACGGTGCAGTCTTCTTTTAACTGATTAATCAGGAAGTTCATGCAAGTTATAGTCTAGATCTAGACTAGTCTAGTCTAGTCTAGATTTGCGCGTTTCTCAAGTTTCTGTTTACCTGTTTCCGCTCCAAGTGTAGAAAGTCTATAGTTTTGCCTATCGCAAAGTCTCTCTTCTGAAACACCCGGTTTCTTTCAAGAACAGCCCATAAAGACATCGGCAGAAACAAACAAGAAAACTTACGAGAGCACAACTGAACAGCTTCTCAACACGGACCAAGTGAGGTGCATGCTTTCATTTTCTCACAACAGGTCAAAGGTTACTGAACTTAGGGGCAGTAACTCTGATAAATTAAGGTCATTGACCCCCATGTTTTGGGTTTTTTCTTTTTTGGTCCTGTAAATTAAATGTTGGTGTTTTTTTTACATCTATGCGTTACACGTTTTTATATGGCTCAGATTGTACCAGAATTTAAAAAAATTACATGCCTTATCTAGATCACACGTGTTTTCACATAATATCTAGATCTAGATAAGGCATCTAATATTATTTCTACACCATGGCATTGGCTGATAGGGCCCTCTAAAAAGGACGATTTTATACATTTAAGCGGATTAATAGGATTCTTGTACACAGTCCGTGATTTGGCCCATTAACACTGAACAGCCAGAAACTTCAGAAGCCAGAAACCCAAAAGAAACATGGCAGGAGGGGTGGGGTGGGAGGGGAGGTAACAAGTAAATTTCCACGCGAATTCTGAGTGGCGGGGCCTAAATTTAGCTCACAAGCAAGGTTGTTAACCAGGATTACAATAAATTTTATCCAAAATAATGAATCACATGAGTATCCTGCAAATTAAACAATTGAACTATAGATACCGGTACCCTATTAACTGTACTCTAGTCTTAAAGAAAGACTGCACCATCCTACAGACCATATTAAATCATACGATACCCTATTATTCCAATAAAACTGACTTTCAAGTATCTGTCAAAATGATATAATTATAATGCCTCTGCTGGCCCCAGACAACCCAAAGGGTTACATTATCCAAAGTCTGAATTGTTACAATGGCCACCATAAGCTTACGTCAAATACGTTCTTGCCACATGGTCAAGCTGTCTAGCCAGTGCTGTGCGGACGGGTGATAGCATGTTGGTATGAATGTTTTAATTCCTCTGTGAACAGTAGATATGCCAAACAAAATCATGCTGAGGCAATAAAAATGCAGAATACTTTTTCTGGCTTACACTATCAAACTTTACGTTTGAATTTGGAATACCAGAACCTTAATTAAAAGCTGAATAATACATTGTCAGGTAGAGGTGTCTGTAGCTGCTGGAACATTAAGTGACATCAGGGTTTTTACCACAGGCTTCTGCTGATCGGGGAAGGGGAATAATTCTGGACGCAGGGGCCAAACCCAGTAACTCTAGCTCTCCTTATTACGTCATAATACATACGTGCATGATAACAGAACGATGCTCTTTCTTCGCAAAATTGACTCCGTGGGCACCATCAATAATTTTCAGAGAGAAAAAGTATTGAAAAACGAAAACGTATTTTTGATGTGTGTGTCCTACTTGAAAGTCTTGCAAATTTGAATGCCTACCATTTCCTAGAATGTCCCAGGAGGCTTCTTTTGCAGGGCTATAACTGGTTTGATCTACACTGCACCTTTTCTCTCTCTTTTAACACAGATTTTTTTCCCACATTTGCAAGCTATCAGTGCGCCCCCCTCCCTTGGAAAGGTGAGTGAATGAGACAAAAAGTGCTGAACTGAGAAGCAGTGTAGGCCTAAGTATGATTTGAAATAAATATAAATTACATGTATGCTAGTGGAGGGAAGTTTATGATAACTGAAACCTTGTGCATTAATAATAGGATCTCTTACCATCTTAAGAATTATCCTTTATGCATCAGTGCTGAATGCATCCTTAGGAGCATTCAACATGCAGAGTTAATGTAATTCTTGTGATGGTAAGAGATCCCATTGTTAATGTGCGGGTTGTCAATTACATAATGAGATGAATTAAAGAAAATATGAAAAGTGACAAATGAACATGTGCCACATTTCTTTCCGGATAATAAAACAGCAAAATTTTTGTTAGGAGAAAATACAGTTTATTGTGAAATTTACAAAAAATCAATGCAAAACAATCATATACGGACAATTTGGAATGTTTAATAATTTGATAAATAAATTCAAAAAAAGAAATGTACATCTGAAGAAGGACACTTACTATACAATGTATACACAAGAATTCTGGGAATGTCAGATCCTCAACTACACAACAAAACAGTTCACTAATGCTGCCTTATCTCTCTCACTTATTCTCTCTCCCTATTTTTCTCTCTCTCTCTCTCTCTCTCTCTCTCTCTCACTCACTCTCTCTTTCTTTTTATTTCTCTCTCTTTTCCTCTCGGACTCTTAGATAATAACATATCCTTTTGACGTTTTGCAGATAAAAAAAAACATATTTTTCTACTATTGCTTTTGTGAGGATGATTACTACAATGAACATAGAGATGCTGGTTGGGGAGGGAATAGTGAGAATGACAAATTTAAAATGATGATGGTTGTAATGATGGATATAATGACAGTAATAATGATGACAATCCCAACACTGCTGAGTTTTTCTGCATGTTATTAAGATACTCTTTGGGTAAATGTTTATTCCAGTTGTTTTTGTCTGTCTACTGATGACATGATGACTGTACACTTCTCTGAGATAATGAAGATGAAGATGACCAATGTAATAATGGCGATAACATAAACATGACAGTACAAATGCTGTCACTGATGATAACTACATGGCCATATCTCCAGCATTTGCAAACCTTTAAGAATAACAATCAAACACTGATTTTTGCAATAGTATTTACAGTTTCATGTATCTTTACAAACTATCCACCACTTTGTAATAAGAATTTTTCAATATTCACTTATTTCACTACAATGTAAAATGTACCAGTTTAAGACAAACATTCAAACTGTGCCCATTTATGAGACAGTAGAAATTAGTGTTTTTAACCCTTCAAAGGCAATAAAACTGAGTATCTGTGGCTTCTAAGTGGCATTAAAAGTAGTAAATATACGTTTTTTAAAAAAATCTTTAAAAATGTAGTCTAGTTTTAAAATTTTGTAATTAAACCTATCATTTTCTTCTGTGAACTGCTAATAACTGTGATATTTTCTAAAGGAAGACTGCACCGTCCTACAGACCATATTAAATCATATGATTCCCTATGATTCCAATAAAACAGTCTTTCGTGTCTGTCATAATGATATAACACCTCTGCTGGCCCCAGACAACCCACAGGGTTACATTAACCAAAGTCCGAATTGTTACAACCACTGCACGCGTGGTGGCCATAAGCTTACATCAAATACGTTCTTGCCACATGGCCAAGCTGTCTAGCCAGTGCTCTGCGAACAGGTGATAGCATGTTGGTATGAATGTTTTAGTTCCTCTGTGAACAGTAGATATGTCAAACAAAATCATGCTGAGGCAATAAAAATGCAGAATACTTTATATGGCTTAACTATCAAACTTTACGTTTGAATTTGGAATACCAGAACCTTAATTAAAAGCTGAATAATACATTGTCAGGTAGAGGTGTCTATAGTTGCTGGAACATAAGTGACGTCAGCGTTTTTGCCTCAGGCTTCTGCTGATCGGGGAAGGGGAATGATTCTGGACGCGAGGGCCAAACCCGGTAACTCTAACTCTCCTTATTGTGTCATATTACATATGTGCACGGTAACAGAACGATGCTCTTTCTTCGCAAAATTGACTCGGTGGGCACCATAGATAATTTGTAGAGAGAAAAAGTTCTGAAAAACGGAGAATTATTTTTGATGTGCATGTCCTACTTTAAGTTCTTTTCTCTGTTAGTGACAGAGTATTACAAAAGTTAAAATTTTATGAGTCACTTGTGGTAACTGATATTCTCCATTTTGTTCCCCATATAACTCAATTTCCTTATCAGTAAGAGCCTGAATGAGAAAAATAATTTCCACAAGACCAATATTCATTGCATCAGTGTGACAAAACTCCTCAGCTTCAGCATCTTCAAAACAATCATCAATTACATTGTTATAGATCATATGCAAGACCCACTTGTTAGCATATCAGTATAGTAAATTCAGTTGACTTTAATTCAGTAAATATCAGTAGCCTCAATCCAACCATCATGAACTAAGGCTTAAGTACCGGTTGACTGAGGTCAGCACATGTGCATTGCAGTCAAAAGCAAATAATGCAACATAATTTGAACAGACCATAGAACTTTCCAAACAGTAAGCATGTCTATTCCATCAGTGCTGAAGGATGTATCCACTGAAGAGGGTGCTGTGTATGTTCAGCCTTAAGCTACTTAAGTATAAAACTGCTTTCTGCACTTTAACATGTCAGAATGTGGTGTGTTGTAGCTTCTCTATTCTGACTGCAAAAATTATTAATGAGTTGGATCAATGTGGAATGTCACTGATTTCTGCAAAAGATGCAAGGCACCAAAGCTGAATAGGTTCCTATGTCAACATCCATGAGTTTTCTTTCAAAAACATTGGAAGTAATGTAAAATTTTGCTCCTTGCATGGCACCATATTCAGACAATACAAATGTTCCTATCATTCTTGCAACCATTCTTGCAGTGATCATTCGTATGATCGTATCATACTTTCCTAACAAGCAGACCTACAACCACAGCAATAACTGCAGAAAAATACCAGCTGGATTTGAGACTGTGTCCTGTGTTACACTTATTTGTGTCACATACACAGAGATTCATATATGTTACTCCCTGAACTCCTCTGAGAAATGTTTTACAAGCTCTGAAATCTGCAACAGTATCACCCCCAGAGGTATCTGTAACATAGAAAGAAATTAAAAGGAATTAACAATCTGCAGATTTCTTTCTCTCAGTATCTCTCAGTATTTAAAACAACATCACATCATAACACAACACAACACAACGCACTGCAATGCAATATCATGCGATGCTACACGAAACGACACGACATGACATGACATGACACAACACAACACCACCACACCACGCCACATCACACGATGCCATACCACACAACATCAGATCATGCCAAGCCACCACCACACACCACACGACACCACACGACACCACACCACACCACACCACACCACACCACACCACACCACAACACATATTAGTCTTCTGGAACAAGCATGGTACAAAGTTTGGTGGATAATGGCTTTAAGGTGTTGACAGGAAAACGAGTCTGACTGAAAACAAGGACATCACACTACTACATATTAATTATTTGCAAAACATTTTTCCGCACTGGATATAAATAAGTAAAGAAAGAAAACCATAACAATTTAACAAATTTAATACACAAATTTTTGGACTGGCATCCAGATACAGAAAATCAATTAACTGAGAATGAAATGGCATAAGAGAAGGGAAAAAAAAAATGTAAATCACAGTCATGAAAAATAAAAAGATTGATCAGACACAAATATTTAACATCAAACGGAACGAAGGCGAACACAGACAATGTAGATGAACTGCTGATCAGGACTAAAAAAATTTTTTTCTACAAGATGAAAAACAATAACTATTTACTATCACTATCTCAAACACACCTACTCTTATTGCCACACAACTGCCAACCAACTTTCCCCTTCTTCGCCCCATCCCCTTAAACACACATGCATATTCCCAACTCCCTTAAACCACTCAACACTTGCTATTTCATTACAACACTTTTGTAATAATCTAGCTTTCCTCCCTACTATATATTAAAGTACTGGTTAGCAGGAAACAAACATTTTTCAAGTCTGGGCAGCAAAGAAAGAATGATAACCTCTGCTTACCTCTGAGGGTTCTGAGTTTCTCTTGATAAGCTGTCCTCGATAAGCACTGTCTTGCAGCCTGGGCATTTCCTGAAAATTATTTTTAAAAGGAAACGATCTTTAGAGCTGACATATTTATTGCACAAGGAAAGAAGGTGGGTGTTACAATGGTCAAGGGGCTTGTAATCTGAGTCTCTTTCACAGCCCAACAACTGTGAACAGTCTGAGACTTGTGCTTTGAATTCATGAAATGATTAGCAAATGTTACTGCATTCTCGCAAAAAACACATCACTCTCATTCTTCATTTGGCTCATAAGCAAATGATTGCCTAGTGCATGGCTTCAGACCTGGGGTGACCAGGACATACTATTCTAGTGATAAGACATGACTGAATAAATGTCTATTATGTGTGTATAACACATTTTATTGTGCAAGTAAAAATAAAATGTGCACAAATAATGAATAGTATCATACAAGAAACAGAGGGTTTTATGTCATTCATTGAATGTCAGAGATATTATCTTCTACATTCAAGACTAAATGAAGATAACTTATTGATTCTTCCAAATGTACCCATAATATTAAACTCAGTTTATGGTGGGTGATATCACCAATCAAACATGTCAATTCCATGGGATTGACAGGAAATGAAAATCTAGATTTTCTGATCAGACACCCAGTGTCCACACAATCACATTCAAATTGCATCAGTTAGAGCACTGTTTGCAGCCCCTCACTCATTTCAGAGTTCTAACAGTTTTTATACCAGGGCTTTATCTTTAGTGTACCTTGTAGCCATTCCTTGGTGCAGACAAAGCATCCTTCTCTTACAATTACACCAATGTTGGAAGGGCTGAAGTAATCACGCTTGCAGCCGTTACATTCATAACAGGAAACACCATCGGGATCATACTCAAAAGATGGGTCTTCACCAGGTCGATAATCGCCTGGTATCTGCTCTTGCTCTGACCAATCAATTTGAAGCTCCTTTAGGGTACCATCATTCCAACCTGTTACATAAGGAAAGCATAGCATTTTATGACCAAACTCGTGCACAGAATGGTGTTGAAATGTATAAAGTTTATGTCCCTTAACAATTCTCCAATTCTCTTCATGATGTAAATATGAGTTGCATAGCTCTTGCCTTTTGTCCAGTTGACTGACCTGCTTTACTAGAATTATATTAAGTGGGGAGTGTATTTTCCTCCCTTGCTTATGCATCCATGGGCAAAGTATATTACATACACTTTGCTGGTTCTGAGGGCACTCAATGCTGACTACTGATCAAACTTAAAATTTTGCCCAAAGAAAGCAAAACATGCAGAAATTATTGTTCATTATGTGCAACAAGAACTTATCTCCTGCTGCTGTTACATCACATAGAGCTTTCCTATGATCAAATATTAATTTATACTCAACTCCACCAATACTTCATTAGTGGGCAAATTTTTTCCCACACCAGCCTGGCAAA
Organism: Ellobium chinense; assembly: GCA_033807755.1. Lineage (NCBI taxonomy): Eukaryota > Metazoa > Mollusca > Gastropoda > Ellobiida > Ellobiidae > Ellobium > Ellobium chinense. The sequence goes on from JAWQUT010000165.1 coordinate 922,997, forward strand.
CAAATTCAGATCAACACAGTGTGAGGCCCTGAGGTATCATATGTTGAATGGTTCACCTATGACGAAAAATTTACACTGGGTCCTTGAGAGGTGCAATTGGCTCTGGGATAACTGCCACATCTGCCCCATGATTAATCCACTTCTATGGGTAACATTCTATCTCACCTCCAATGTAGCCTGTCTGGGAGACTTCGGTGCCAGAACTTCTTCTAGGATACTGCCTCAAGTGGAAGGCAAAGCCAGTCATGTAATCGTTGACTGGATTTGCAGTAAACTGAATGGTGATATAGTTCTGCGATGATGTGTATGTGAACTGACGAGGAAGGTCTACTCCACACAAACCTTGGAATGGAATGGAGGGGAACATCCTGGCATTGTCCACACGATAACCTGCAAAAAATGAAATGAAATAATAAATGCAGCTGAAACAGAAACTCACACAAATGTTAAAACAAGTGTGACAATAATATTGTCATAGAGTGATGCGAAATAGTTTGAAAAACAAAATATCAACAGTAAGCTTGAACTTAACATTTCATTTCATTTACTTTCACATTATGTTTATGCTGGTCATACATATAACAATGTATAAATTTTTATGAAACTAAAAAGTAAAAGGTTTTTAAATTTTTGGCAAAACTTTTTAATGAAACAGCAACTTTTTTATGCTTTTGGCGATATTCATCTAAAAAATGTACTAGACTAAACAAATTTAACCGCTGTTTATGTGAAAAAGTAGATTACATAGTATTACAGTGGATCATCATGTTTAACGACATCGGTAACAACGACAACTTGGTAATAGCGAGAAAATTTAAAATCCTCGTTTTTCCTGCTATGTAAACTATATAAAAAAATTACTGTAATAGCGACCACTGATAATCAAAACCCCGGTAATAGTGAGAGAATTTTTGAGTGGACATGGCCGATTGTGATAACCTACTGGCTTCAGTACAGCCCTGTACTGTAAGTGTAACATCGTCAGACGCACACCGTCGGTCACCATGTCAACACGTCACAATGTGCATCGTGGCCTGTCCCTCACTTTGCGCGCTTGCTTTGTCAACCTAGGCTACACTGGCCCTACTAGCCTACACACGTGGTGCGCGATACACACGAGGCCTGCTCACCGCGTGACCACGACACGATCTTGCACTCGCCGTATCGGTATCCATGCGGTCAGTCAGTTCACAGTCGTTGAAAACCAAAAAGATGATAAGTAAAGCCCTTCCCCTCAAGGAAAAAAGCGGTCTACTCTCTCCTCCACAACAACCCACAGAATANAAAAAAAGTAGGTCTAGTTCTCTTTATTTCCCACCCTTCCCCATACGAACAAAAAAAACTTTGTCAAACATTGGCTGTTCCGGTAAAATGCTTTTGTTAACAGGAGAAGTAGCCTTGCAAAAATGTTAATTGATAGGCCTATTCGTCACATTCTCATTTCCCCTTTTCAGTGGCCTACACTCCTTACTGGAATAGCGAGACCTCGGAAATAACGAGAGATTTTATCAGAACATTGAATCTCGTTACAATCAAGTTTCACTGTAAGTGTAATTCCAACTACCACTGGATCTGCAATAATGTGCAAATCTCACACTTTCATGCATTCTGTAAGTGCATGAGTATTAGATTCAGTTGTCAACTGCACAAGAATATACGATCAATGAACTAAAGCATAAAGGGTTAATTATCAAATACAGCAGACATTTTTAAAACATCACTGACAATGGGCATATTTAATTTCACAGGGAAAAAAACAAAATCAAAGACTGAAAAAAAAATAAAAAAGGATATCTGCACACTGAGTAAAGCTTCACATGAATGCATGCAAAATTTTGGGTAAGACAATAACAACAGAGACCAGAGGCAATCAATGAAATGTGAGGGCACAGTAATTTTCATGGACTGTAGTCATGGACTAACTGTATATTCCAGTAATCAACTTCCAAAAGTCAACAGGATACTTGCGAATCATGACCCAAGTGTGATTCAGTTCCTTTAGAGCACCAAGAAGTCTAAGAGTTGTAACACTTGCCAGATAGAGATATCTCTCTTTAAAGATCTTCTGTTGCCTCACTCTCCAAGGAAGACAGTCACTTATCTAATAATCTTGTAATTCCAATTTTCAGTTAACAATCACATAATCTACTGTTGAAAATTTTAGGTATTCACTACAAGAGCATGGCCAGAATTAATTACTCAAATATTACTTCCTGCTAAAAACTTTAGGTAACTGTTACATTAGGGTAGTCAGAAATAACTGACCACATATCAGTCACTTACTGTTGAAAATCTTGAGGTAATCATTACAGCAGGGAGGTCGGTTATCCTTGCAATTATCTTTGTCTCTGTCAATATTGATCTTGTTAAGGGTGACTTCCCACTGATGATACTTTTTGCCAATAATTGTCACAATGCAGTTCATGTTTGGAGCATAGAAGTCTCGACCACTGTGTGAGTACACATCCAGCTCATCAACATCCAGGATGCGCTCCTCAATGGGTTTGAAATTTGACCCACATTGCTCAGTACTTTGCAGTACAATATTACCTAAAACAACACAAACATAGATTACATCAGTATATATTATAATATCATGCTTTAAAAAACTGTGAGATTGAGGCAAGGTTTTTCTATAACTGGTCCATGTTACTTTTTGTGACCATTCCTTACCATCTGCCCATCCACTAGTAACACTATAAGTATAATCAACCTTTACTCTCCAAGACACACTCCCCAAATGAACGGCAGTTTGTCTTATTACACAAAGTGACGTGTCCACTAAAAGTCTGTTTTATCCTATACTTAAAGTCCCCTTGTCAAGGGCAAAACATGTATTATTATTGTATTTAGTAACAATTAATAAGAAAGGACCTCACTGCTGTCTTACAAAAGTTCTGCAAATATTTCATGAATTCAAGATAACAAAATGTAATGTCTGTTACATTATTTTCTTCATTTCCAACTTCAACAATATGTCTATACAGCACCGATTCCATGACTTGTCTACGACTAAATGAACAGTATCATCGGTGCTGTCGTTAGAGACAGCCATAGAAAGATAAGCTTGGCCTTTTTTGGATTCCAATTCCAGTCTGCTAATAACAGTTATCAGAATTATGCGAACTTCGCGGACAGCTCGTGTGTATTTTATATCAAAGAGCGCCCCAACTTCTGACTGATACAAATTTATCGCAAACAGTCTTACCCTTGACTAATAACGTAAACCAGGAAATGAGCCATAAGACAGCGACGTGAGACGCCATCTTGTAAACACAACTGGTCATGATGTCATCAATTTATGTGCTGTTTCACCTGGCGTGGTAGAACACCTGTTTCGGTTATTTTCTATATCAATGAAAAGCGCCGAAATTGATATGAACCTATTCTTGACAGTGCAGTGGCGATTAGATGCGACGACAACGGCCGACCCATGATAATGATAACGCTTTTGTAGATTGTTAAGCCCATTCCTACTTTGCCCCTATTTGCCGTAATTTCAGAAATTTTTAATGATCCCCTACCCCTCCTGCATCCCCTCCCCACCCCCACTCCTCCTCCCAACTGAACGTATCAATGTCGCGAGTGGATTACAGTCCATAATCAATAATATTACAAGAAATTTATAGATAGGCTTATACAGCCAAGCTATTTATTTACTAATTTAGCTTCTGGGCTTAGTGGCCTTATTCGGGAGCTGGATCATGACCTAAGAGTAAGAGAACATAGGAGTGAACCAAAGCGGACTACCTATTCAAAATTCACAAGGTTTATAAACTACAGATAAATGACTATTATACTGGCTTCTCTTCCTATGGTTAATTTTTACATTGAAAAGAAATAATAGTCATATCTAAGACTCCATGTATAATATGACTCGTTCTGGGACAAAAACTGAAATTTATTTATTCAAGGGTCGGTCATTACATAGTCTACATGTAGCTAAATGTGAGTTTTTAAAAAGTAAATCTTTTGTATCTATTCTCTTTGAATATAATTACTCTGTGAAAAAGACCAGTCTTCATGTCTGAATCCTGACTTCCCTCTTTTTGTTGAATGTTACTGATTTCCGTCACAACTGTATAACAGAAATGTATTTGAAGCTATTTCCAGGACACAGTGAGCTAACATTAACAACACATTGTGGAAGAGTCAATGTTTTCAACAGTACCATAACAAAACAGTTATGTACTGTTCATGTATCTTAGATCTGCACCAAAAATGTATTGGAATCCATCACCAAGTTTTTGGGCAAATGAGCTAACACATTATGGTGGAGTGAATAAAATATATTTGAATGATTAAAAAATATCCGATTTTCTAAATTTTTCCCTTAAATTTTAGTTTGAGGAGATGAGGTGAGTACTAAGTAATGAATTTAAAAAATTAAAAAACAGTATAAGAAAAGTCAGGTGGTTGGACGTTGTTAGGTGAGAGGAGTATTGAGACATATTTCTCATTCTATGTCACACCTCTAGTCACAAGCAGATTAACCATGGGACAAAAAGTGGAAATTATCTTAACGGTCACTGATGACCTTTATATTTAATCTCATCTGCATCAACCTTTTCTGAGAGGAGAAGACAACTCTCCAAGTGTCTTGAAACCATGTGCTTCGTAAGTGAATGACAAAGGGAAAATGTAGTCTTCACTCAGCTACTTAAATGAAACACATGCTTTTGAGACACCAGATGAGTTGTATGACTCATTTTGTTCCAAGTCACTCTAATCTGGTTTCCCTCTCATTAGTCTCATCCTGAGAAAGTACATATTGCTGAAGAACCTATAAGCTCAATGTCATTTTTTTTATCACAGAGAGCTCTCTGAGCATTTGTTGCCCTAGTCCTTGCACCACATTAATCCATTCCTGCCACTAGACCATTCGGTATGTATAGCGACAGCACAATTACCAAAAGGTCTATCTTTAACACTTCCAACACCAGTACAACTTTTACCAGTACTTAATTGCAACTTCTTGGGAGCATGGAAAGACCTGCAACTGAAGAGTTGCTGATATCCAGTGACTTTTAAGTAGATATATGAGGTAGCACTTAGTTACGTAGAGAGTGTTGTGAATACGTGGAAATGCGGATTGTCTTGATTGCAATTAATGGAGTCAACTGTATACCAACAGACAAAAGTCTGTTAGCAACGCCTCGTTTCATCATGATCTGCCACATGGATGTAGGAGTAACACAAAGAGGGCTGACTTGTGCTTCTATCATTATCCTCTTCAATTCCAGCACCACTACTTCCATTGCTAACAAGTCTATCACTAAAACCGTCATTATCAGCATCACCAATTAACACTCTATCACTATCCACAACATTGCCATCATGATCTTATGGGGAAGCAGCAACAGCTTATCACAATGGCTGCTAGAAGGAGGATAGGCAGCACATGTATCTTGTGTATATACTATATTACTAATATTAGTTATTTAGTGCTATTGTGACTGGGGATCAGTTCTTGCATTTGGCACTGTTTTTATTTTAGCAATGCATTATATGTAATAAAATACATTAAACTTCTTCTGTCTTGAGATGATCTGGTACAAAACTTGACAGTTTGCATGAAAATATCATGGTATCCCTTTGGTATGCACACAGTGACTCTTTGCAAACAAAAATAACACATAAACAAGGAAAAACAATGCAACAGAAAAAGCAACAAACACCAATACTTGTTTTTCTATAAATTACTTATTGAGAGTTTCCAAGAATTTTTCAAATAGATCATTGCGCCTTTTTTCTTCTTTGGCAAGTGCCTTTAATTCTCTTCGCATTTTTTTCTGCTCTTGCGTTGCACCAAGAATGAACTGTTGTGCCCAGGCTGGTACATCCTCTGCCTTTCTCTTGTGAGATCTCTGTGTCTGACTGGGACCTGGACTGGATGAGGCTGGAACTGAGCTGGAAGGAGGAGAGTCTACTTCTTCACTGTCAACACTGAAGAGTGATGTTGCAGTGGCTAGCCATGGTGGTGGGTCAACTGTTTCTTTCTTCTCTAAGATGGGTTTCATAACATCCAAATATTTCCACTCGGACGGCCTGCCAGCTTTTTTTATCCTGAAGTATCTGTAACATTCAATGAAAATTTATCATATGTTTCACTGCAATTTGTTTCGTCTTTCTCTAGTACGGGTTTCATAATATTCAAACATTCCCACTCAGATGGCTTACAATTTGCTGCAGTAATAAGTAATGAAGGCAAAGGAAAGCACCCAATAATATATGATGCAGGTTTAAGTCCTGCTGAAAAAAAATCATTTTGAGGCAGAATTTGACACTTTCATGGACAGGTAAAACTGCAATTTGTTGCTGGTGCCATGGCTCCGGTGTGGATTGACAGGCAGCACTAAGCTGAGAGGAACAATGAATGCATGGCTGTTGTAGGTTATCTGGTTCTCAGGCAAGAGGAAAAATTACTATACTGGAACTTTGTTAACACAACCACTGCTTGACACAATGCCCTGCTTAGCACACTCTTATTTAAGAGTCCCAACTGTTTTGCTTCTTATAAGTGCACTCTGGATAATATAAAACTTCTGATAGGTCCTTGGTCCACATTATCAGAGTTCCTTTGCATATAATAATTGTTACTGGTAAGCTTACCTAATTTGAAAGTTTTGTCAGTTATATGGCTGATTTAGATAAATGTAGCAGTGAAAGAATCATACCTCTCTTTCAGTCCTCTCCATTTCTTGTTCACCTCCTCAAATCTGAATTGTACTCCTCCAGTGGCATTCAGGGCTTCAGTAATCTTTTTCCAGACACTTTTTTTTGTAATCAACTGGTTATTAAATTCCTTTCTGTGCTGCTCATATAACTGTGTGAGGTGCAAAATCTTTGCTCTACTCCAGTCTTCTAGAAAATAAAAATGAAAAGAATGACAGAGATAAGTGATGCTCCTTTACCTAATCAAAAAGGTTGCAGGAGAGGAAGAAGGAGATACTGCTGGCAGTTGTAGGATGAGAAGATGCATAGGGATACAATTTCGAGGGTGAAGAAAGAGATAAAAGGGGAAACAGCGAAAGGTCAGCAGGAGAAAACAGGTAAAGAGAGGGAAAGAAAAAAAAAAAACATGAAGGAGATTGAAAGCAAGATTGCATTGTGTGAGCTGTGTTCAGGAGCACTAAGGAGGAGAGCACCACTGCTCACGTCTGCTGGTGTATCTATCATGAGTGATAGGCTTTGAGCTTTGCACTGGGACCATAATGTGTATTTTGATGTATTCACTGGGTCACAGGACAGCTAGACACATCCAGCTGTCTTCACCGCCTTTTATTCTGAGGATGGGCAGCCAGCTGGGCGAATTATCTATTTAGTACCAGCACTATACATGTATGTTTGTGATGTTGGTTGCACTATGAGTAAACTTGTAAAATATAACCATTTAAGCAGTAAACTTATTCTTGTTCTCCTTTAATGTAATGACTTTATTCATAAAATGGTGATTGTTTAAGACTAATTCTTACTAATTCTTCAGCGGCTCAAGAAGGACTTGGCGCCACTATACACACGAAGACTTCAGCACTTAAGCCCTTGACGAACAGCAATCCACTAGAACTTACTTAATGTTAAGAAAGGAATGACTGATTTTTACTTACTCCTTTTTTTGTCTGCTAGAGCCTCAGCTGGGATTTCATCTAGGGATGACAATGCTGATGTTGATTCTGCATCTACTTCTAAGGAAGATGAAGCAATGACATCCGCAGCTTGGCCTATTCAGAAAACAAAGATAATAATAATTAATGCCATCTACATAGTGCCAACTCTCCACTGCTAAGGCCCCAAAGTGTTTGACAAAAACAAAGATGTACATTTCTTTTTTTTTAAACCTACAGAACAGTCATTCCTAAAAATGTCCCATGCATGAAAGATGATAACAGACAACATATTATACTCACAAACTGGAGTTACAAAGCAGTACCTACATTATTACATCTGAATTTCACATTTACACATTGTATTTCTAAGGGGCTGGGCTGGATATGAAAGTATAAATCAAAATACATATGAAACCTTTAGAAATTTTCGAGGTTGTTCACTGATTATAATTCATCTGTAAGGCATTCCAAAGAGATGAGCCCCAAAAAGTGAATGTTTGCTCCCCATAATTCTTGAGTCATGCACATGACAATATTATTAATTTTGAACCACAAGATCCTGGTTTGCTTGATGGGATGTAAAGAATAAGGAGGTTCATGATGTAGTATGGAAACTTACTGTTTAGGGGTCTTGACGGCAGAGCAGTGCCAATTGCAATCTAGCATAAAGCTTTAACAGGTAACAAACGATGTTCCTTTAACAAAAGTGAAATAATTTTCTGCTCTGACTTCTCAAGCACTATCTTTGCACGATTGTTCTGAACTAACTGAAGTTTTGACATTTAATCATCATGGAGGATGACAAAAGAATCAGTGTCATTGAAAACATAGCTGAAGGTAGCACTTACTAGTTTCCACAATGACAGATAAATCTCCAGTGATTGCACATGACGGCTTCACCAGTGAAGAATTCTCAAATATCGACTGAAGATCCTCCGCAAAAGGCCACGTGGATTTTTTCTTGCTTGTGTCTTTGTTTGTGGACATAATTTTCTTGTACCTGTGTTATTACACAAAATATCATCATGAGTGATAGAGTAACATGCCACATATCTAAACAATGGGGAACAGGTAGTAAGTTACAGCCTACAAGAAAAAAAACACTTTGTGTCAAAATTCTATTTTGTAATTGTCTGTTGACTTCCAAATTAATTATTACCAATGTTATTGCTAAGCATTAAATGTGAGTGCAAATATACATCTGAAAGAGCACGTTTAGCTGAGAATAAGAGTGTGCATTGTTGGGCACCCAGAGTTACCAGATCAGGCGTGAACATTATTCAGATAAGTGCTATCATAATTATTCTGGCAGCCTGTCAATATGAGGCTTAGGTTGCTTTTTGCCTCAATCAAGTTACTGCCAAGACATGAAAACTTAATGTATGTTCTTTCATTAGGCGAAAATAAATCTTTGACCTTGCATTATTCTGGCCTCAGATATAGCTATTTGAAGTGGCAAAGGCTCATTCTATGCAATGTTAAAAAAAAAAAATTCAGAGAAAATCATGACTACAGAACATTTTTATGCTACTCCTCACAAAAATCTAAATTTATCTACAATGCTGACCATTTGTTAAATTTATCCACACATGCTGGCCATCTGGCACAAAATGATTGGTTTTATGTACAGAAATGATTTTATTCTTAATTTTTGCAGCCTGTTTGGCCCTATTGACCCCCAGAGCCTGATACCTCAGTTCCTAGATTGGCAATAAAAGCCGCATTTTCACTGGCTGCAATAAATATGTGGATTCAACAGATTAAGCAAGGAACAATAATTTTCAGTAACGAAACATACCTATCGGTCAATGTCCTCCACTTGCTCTCCACCTGATCAACACTGAATTGCTGGCCTCCAGTGGCATTCAGGACATCTGTAATCTTTTGCCATGTTTCTCTCCTCCTCTTGTATTTAGAGTTACATAATTGCCGTTCATGCATCTTATACAACTGTATGAGAAGCTTAACCTTTGCTGTTGTCCACCCTAATATTTGGAAAGAAATTAAAAGAAATACTGTGAATGACTGATGTTCTCCTCTGTGGGTGGAGGGGGGCAATCAGGGTGTGCATTTGTGATACCTGAATGTTTACTCTGATAATTCCAGTTTGACCGCATAATACATATTGCCGTGACCGGCCATAACTTGCACATCTATGCCAAGGTCAGTAGCTTCATGGCAACATATCCCAAGCATGGCCAACTTCGGTATGAATTCTTGCCCCTCTCCTCCCACTATTTACCTGCTAGTAATATGTGATAAATGATCACAGAATCAGTAATATGTCACAAATGCCAGTGGGGATAAAACTAACTGAAATGATGACTGGAATCAAATTATTGAATGTTTAATTTATATCTCTCATGCTGTTTAATAGACTTTCAAAATTCAATAATATCTTGATATCCAACCATCATTTCACTCAGTTTTATTTATGCCGGCATTTGCGACATTACAAATTTTGTGATGATGCATCATATGCTATTAGCAGTCAAGTGTAGGTAAGCTCATTCTGAAGATTTTGTGTGGACCATAAAGTTTCTGACCATGGAATTAAGTGCAGTTTGCGGCTGGTTCTAGCAACAGTTATTATGTGATCAACTTGACATTACCCAGAATAGACATCTGTGTGTCAATAAAGATAATACTGATGAAGCAGGTTGATATGCTGGCAGTGGTATAGCACTGTTGGAACCAATGAGGTCAAGGCACCACCTGTTTGTCCCCTCCCTTCTGACTAAGAAACTGATTTGAATAGACAAATCAGGTTTACTTCAATCTAAGTTTAACATGTTTAACAAATTTTTAACAAGTGTCCACAGTCCCAAGCCTAGCACAGATCCTGTTAGTTAAATAACTCATTGCCAACACAAAAATCATACCCTCTGCTGTAGGCAAGTACCAATATAAACTTGGCTGTACTGATAAAGGTAGCCCTATAGCAAAAGAAATTATCTCCCTTGCATTCACCAATGACAGGTGTAGACCGATTTTGGAGCAACATTCTCCCTGGCTTCTTTAAAAATATAGAAACAGAGGCTAGCTAGGCATTTGTAGATCTGGGGTCGGGAAGAGTAAAGCAGAGATTTAAGTCTAATTATACTAGACCTACCATAAGCCCATTTAAGCTTGATCATTCTCTCTTCATCATTCCACAAAATGCTTTGTCCAGTATCAAAATATTAAAATTTGTGTGACTGTATATTTGATAATTTGATGCCTCCAGCTCACATTAACAGCAATTTCCTTCATTTTACACCATAATGCCTTGTAAATCTGCATGAGGACAGAAAATCCAGAAAATTCCATAAAGGATCATGTATACAGGTGCCTGTATTTCAGCTGAGTGAAACCTGATGTCAAACAACTGTTGCTATTGCAAATGACAACTATTCTAAGGTCTTAAGAGAGATAAATGCACAATTCAGCACTTCACTGCACAATTTTACATAGAAACTCCAATGTACCTATGATGACGCATTGCGCATCATGTAATCTACATTACAACCTCTGGGAAAGGATAGCACCTCCCATTAAACAATTCACATATATTGCAAAAAGGCTCCTGAGAAATGTAATCTGACAGTTACTATCAAAGGAGTGACATAAGAATGTGACAAACTAATCATGTATTTCAAAGGAGTGACACAAATATTCCTTAATGAAGAAGTGACATTTCATAAGATGGACAAGATAAAAAGAGTATAAACTTCTAAAGTTTCTGAAGCCTCTGAAGCCTCCCTTGCTTATTCTCTTCCCCTGTCTTGGACTGCCACTCCAATCTTTTAAGCAACAGCATTCATGCAGAAAAAATGCATTTATACATTTTTAATACAAGCAACAATGGAAGATGGCAGAATAGTAATTATTTTAAAAAATATAATTATTTGAGTGTATGGGAACAGACATTAAAGTTTTGCTGGTAATGTCTCAGAATGGAGGGAAACTTGGAACTTTTGGAGGCTTGCAAATAAGCTTTAGAGATTTGGGTGTCTGCTCTTATCTGTTTGCTGTTGAAATCTCTACTTCAGCCATTCTGATTTATTTGGATCATAGTTTTGTTTCTCTCAGTTTCTTAAAATGTTCTTATGCAGAACTAAAAGTGATCTATTCATGTTTAAAAAGCCATTATGAATGCCCACACAAAATGAATACTCTCAGTCCACAAGCTAGTTTTAAGGTCAATCCTTTAATGGGTATTTTATCACTTCTATGTTACATCACTCCTTTGAGCAGGTCCAATTCTAACTTACAGGAAAAGGCTTGTATCTCATTGGTGGGTGACAGTGAAGCCGATTCTGAGTCCTCTGGTGATGAAGACAGAAAAAATATCAGTTTTAAATTCTCTAATATAATCAAGAATTTATTTATTTTTAACACTTTGATACTACAGTCACAATATTGCATCAAATTTTAATTTACGTTAGTATACCCACGTCACAAAAATGCAGATAAGCCATACCACAAATTTACATCATAAGGGTGGCCTTGGGGCTGAAAAGGATAATTCACTTGACAGGGCTATGGTACACAATGTGTTAAGACATAAACAGATATGATGGCAACATGCATACAAAGAACCCAGAAGATAGTTAAAATACTGCCATGAGCACCAAACTATTTCACATGTAAAGACTGCCAGAAATATAAATTCCAGTATCAGACCTTTGTAACCATATAGTGGACATACAGGAATCCACAAAGGGTCATTTAAAGACACATTTTGTGAGCTCTTTGCATTTGTAATAGTGATTTTTTTTTCTTCAGATCATAACTTGCTGGAATGTTCCTGCAGTTCAGTGCAGAAATGGTTATTACAGAATGGTTGTATTAGGAACACTATTGTCTCAGATTAGCTTATTACCAGGTTCTTCCTCTGTTTTTGTTACTGTTAAAATTGCCCCTTCATTACAGGATGGAAGAGAAAACAAATGTGAGTGTTATAGTTTATCTGACTCACCCTTTGTCCAAGTTTTTCCATGAACATTTACTACCTAGGTTATCACTGTTACATCAGCATCTCCTACAAAATCTAATTGTTTACACATGAACCGCTGAAATAAAGTTTAGGTTGCTTCTCGATGCCCAAATTTGGGCACAGTGGTTTACAGCAATGAAAGTAAATTTTGAAAGTCACAACCTCCCAGTGACTGTTGGATTATAATGTGTGTCTCCCACTCTCCTCAAATTATGTTGTCCTGTATCACTGCGAAGTTACGAAAAAAAACTGCCATGCTACATATTGATCAAGGTTCAATTTGAAAATCCTTTTCCACGAGATTCCACTATTTTCCAGGAGTGAAATTACATTCATCAGAATTTATTCTCATGACAAAGATGGCTGCAAATAACTTGCAGATATCTTCAACATCAGTCATTTTCCATAACATGTCACTTTTCAGGAAGAAGTTAAGAATTTCATATTTCTTTTCCAATGTAAAAATCCAGCGGTTCCTGAAATTTCAACTGGGTCCATTAACCTGGGTTGATGTATTTAATTATACAAACCAGCTTCCTCAATGACAGGTGGATGTGCGGGGTCATCGTCAAGGATAGGCAGCACATCTCTCATACAGGGTCGAGAGAACAATCTCCTTCCTGTTAGCTTTGAGGCCTTGAATTTCTTATATCTGCAACATTCCATGAAAATTTGTTGTGAACGTCACTACCATATCCCACTGGATTGAGTAATAGATGAAGTCCCATAAAAAGCCATAACAGTCAGAATATCACCTTGCCATTGACTGCTAAACACTAGATTTGCTACTTGTATAGTAAATTAAGTTTAAAGCAGATATGCAAAATCCTCTGCTGCCCTCCTTACATTGTTTACATTTCTAAAAGTCCAATAACATCAAGAGTTACAAATGAGACTGGAAATAAATTTTATGCACATTAACAAACAGAAATAATCTTTAATAATTGCAAGTTTCATTGATCTGAGTACTGAACTTTGGTCCCAATCAAAGAAATCAAACAACACGCTGAAAAAGAAATGATGTGCTGGAGTTGATTTATTAGATGCATCCACATCAAAGATGCTATTGTTAGATATGTGCTTTTAATTTTTAAGCTGTGACATGACCACAGCACCTAGATTTATAAACTCTGCAGTGTCAGCAGAAAATATCCCTCTAATGAGTGCCAAATTTCAGCTGCACAGAATGTGCATTATTGAAAAAATTAAACTTTGAAATTAAGAAAACTTTTTTCTCAGCCACCCATTATGTTTGATAGACTGTGTTTTGCTGAGAAGAGGAATCAAGCTGTGAGTAATCCTCAAGACAGCTATCTGATCTTTCTACAGGCTTATTTACTCATCAGTATTAAATACAGAAAAAAACAACAACAATGAATTGGCATTGAATTGTTACTGGTAACAAGGAAAGCACCAAAACCAATTGGATAGAAACAGTTGGTCACTTATATTTCTTGTTCCTTGAGTGACTCTACTCAAAACCACCTGATTCATCATATAACATCAGATTCTTTAGTTGAAGTTGGGGATAACACATGTGAACAAATTGTTTGTGATGTTCTTAGTAAGAGCCAAAATAATTAAGACTCAGTGACACCATAAAACTTTATGAATGCAGAAATAAATGCAAGGGATGAAAGAGTTTTCAAGAGTAACCTTGGAACATGTGTTACTCCTAATATTGCTTTGGCTTCCCTAATTTGCAGTCTTGACAGTTTAGTATTTCTCCCTTTGACATATCAAAACAATGTTTTGTTGGTTTGAATTGTGAAACCCAGTTTGTTATGTAAGCAAATGTTCAGAATATAACTGTTGGGAAATATACAGGTACAAAGAATAAACCTAGCAGGTTTATGATGTCATGCAAGTTCCACAGAATGCTGTTAACTTTCTTGCATTACATGGCTTACTCTCCCTTCATTTCCTACAGGGCCCCCATACTTACTAGTGATATTACCAGTATTATTATTTGTGAATTATGTGGTTTCAAAGAAGGTTAATGTTCCTAGCTGATGAAGAATACCTGTGTTTCAGTATTCTCCACTTGGTGCTTGCTTGTTCAGCAGTGAACTGCACACCTCCGGCAGCATTTAGGGCATTGGCCACCTCTTTCCAGATGTCCTTTTTGATAGCTGCTGTGGAGAATTCCTGTTCATACCGCTTATGTATTTGTATGAGGTGTTTTATCTTTGCCACAGGCCATCCTTATATGAGGAAAGAAAATGAAAGAAATATCTTGCATGACTGATCCTCTACCTCTCACTCTCAGTGGAAGACAAGTTGAGAGAGAGGAGAGCATTGCTAGTTTTCCTCTTCAAAACTGTAGATTTATGAGTATAAAAGTAAGTTAATTTTGATAGTGTATAAAATACATTGCTTAAACTGTATGGCTGGATGAGCCTACTGGAGAAAGAATTAAGTCCCTAACCTTTTCCGTATCCTTTTCAAAATTTTATGGTTTCTGTGCCGGCCACAATTAAAGAAACTTATTGTCTTGAAAGTTTCAGAGATTACTAACTGATGCCTGAGACATTAACCAGCCAACAGCACAAGTAAATGCCAAGACAGAAATGTCTATTTATAACTTACTCTTCTGGGGGTCATCTGCACCCTCATCATAGGCTGATGCTACTAAAGTTGATGTTAAGTCCATGTCCTGGGAGGATGGAGCAGCCACATCCTCTTTTTGTCCTATTTAAGTTGTAAAAAGAAGCAAAATAGAGACATGTCTAGTTAGAAGCAGTCTGTAACAGTAGATTAGTACTCTCCTACAGTTCCCAAAAAGTATTGACATTTTGAGATTGCACTGAATATTGTAACCAAAGCTGTAACATGAGAAGGTACAAACATTTTGAGCTGGCAGTGAAAAGGTGCTGAATTGGTGTAAGTGTTCAAAGGCATGGTTCATGACAAAAATACAAGTGAGAGAGAATGTGCATGTATTTATAACAAAGCTGAGGAGTCTGTCACAATGAGGCTAAGTTGTTAATGCACTACATCAAGTTATTATATGATATAAATCTTACTGTTTATACTTTCATTAGACAGGCCTTTTTCTTTCAAGTGTAAGAGTAGGATTAAAAGACATTGGTCACTAATATTGTTTCTGATTGGTCACTAATATTGTTTCTGTGCTGGGTACTGTTTCAACATAAACACAATTTTCTTGTATGAACAAATCATCACTTGGATGCAATACCCTGAAAACGCCACAATCCAAATTTCACAAAAGAAGCAAGAAACTGTCTCATTTTCTGTAAAATTATAGTTAGCAAAGCAGTTCTTTGGAAGGAAGCTCTACTGAAGAATGAGGTGTAGTTACTTTAAAGTTCATTCTGTTAAACTAGAGCTTACTGAGATACGAGTACAATTCATTTCTGTCAGTGACACTCCTTGGTGCAAAAGTCCGACATATTTATGATTGGCTTATGTCTTCCCACAGCATCAGCCTTTCCATCAATGACATTTTGTCCACATCACAAAATCTGATGCAAAATTCATATATGGGCTACTATTCATGCATTTTGTAAATAAATTGTTTGTATTTTTCTGTTGTACCACAACAATACTGAAGCTAGAAGTATAAGAATTGGACATGATGTGCATGACATTACTGGTAGTTCAAAGACATCTAAAAACTGAATTTCAGTCAGAGTGGCATTTATCAGGGTCTTGCATTCAAATAATGAAATGCAATTATCTTAATCCATATTACAATATAAAGACACCCGCATTAATTAATGGTCCCTCAAAGATTTGCTGCCAGCAGTAGAACAGTGGATCCCCCCTCAGCCTGAGCTTCAAGGGACCAGAAATATCTGTTCATTTTAAGAATTTCTCTTTATCCACATTTTTGATAGCAGAGAGGGAACAAATATAGATCAAAGAACATATTCATTGAAATCACATTCTGACTGTATGTGGGTCCTCTTTGGGAGACTCCATTACATTAACACTTGGCTCTCTGAAGGAAGGTATCCAGCTGGCAGTGCCATACGATATATGCATGGGATTTTAGATAAGTTTGCCTTGGACATGCCTTGGTGAGCAACTCTGATGCAGTTCTCTTTGGATTCAACATGGAAAATTGCATGCCAAAATGCAAAAAGGTGCATTCGTTACGGTTATGTTTTACTTTGATCGTGTGACCACATTAGTCCATACTCGAAAGACTCCACAGACCTCACTGAATGTCAAGACAAAAAACGTAATACTTACTCTCTTCATCTGCTGAATCTTCTGAGGCTGATGTTGTTAAGTTTGATGAGGATGAATCAAGTGAAAGGGAATGGGGCACAGCTATATTTGTAGTTGCCTCTGCTTGAAGCAAAAACAAGAAAACAGTTTTAAAAACATCATTAGGTTATGAAATTAAGGGGAAATCACAACATGATCTGCCTTTATGACAAAGATAGACATAATGTTCATATGCATGAAGTGAGTCTAAAAAGTTTGTCAAGTAATATACTGAAATTGTGAAATTGTTAAGCTGTAAATTACACATCATATGTTACTAAGACGAGACAAAAAAATCTTCCCATGACAGTGAAACTGACAAGTACAAACATTAATATAATGAAATTGTGAACTAACTCAAAGGTGAATTATTAAAACTTTAAATATATCCCGACTTTGGCGTCTTTGTTGCTAAAATAATATTTGCACATAAATCTACATGACGGATTTCATCTAAAGTCTCATTCATGCAGATAAACTGCAAGAACTCATCTTCTTGAAAATTATTCTTCTGAGACACAATTAGAGAACTGCTCTTGAGAATTCTTTCGAAGTGTGATTGGGACATAAATGGCCCATAACTAATACAACAGAGATAACTGCTACTAACAATAATAATACTGGCATATTGGCAATACTGGGAGATTTATATTTATCATATACTCTTGCCAAGATCTACCATTATTTCTCAAACCATGCTGCCGAACTGGCACTTGTCTCTCACTAAATTTGCATTACTGTTATCTCCAAGTCATATGAGTTAGGGGGAGACATCCACCCCATCCCACCCCCTAATACATTTGAGGGATTAAGGGAAGATTTGTAATTTTTAAAGGGATTTTAGGTTTTTCACAAGTGTTGCAAACTTTAGAATGCAGGAAAAAAGAGGAGGTTCGTGTACATTCTGTATCGAGGGTTAGCAACCAGAATGTTCTATGTCCACATTTTATCACTGGTTGTAAATGCTTGGAACTACATGACATTACAATATT
Organism: Ellobium chinense; assembly: GCA_033807755.1. NCBI lineage: Eukaryota > Metazoa > Mollusca > Gastropoda > Ellobiida > Ellobiidae > Ellobium > Ellobium chinense. The sequence continues at coordinate 940,810 of JAWQUT010000165.1, forward strand.
ATATGTCCTTTTTTTTTTAACCCAATACAAGTGTTAGTGGAGGCAGAGTCAAGATATTGCTGGTAATTTAATTTTTATTTATGTACAATATTTCAACTTCAATTTTCTCCTTTCATGCATTTTGGACATAACACATTTTGGTTGATAACCCTTGATATAATTTTAGAGGGGGATTTTGAAATTTAAGGGGCAAATCAGGTGATTGTGCGGTCTGGGGAAAACATTGTCACCATAGAAGAAAATGCATTTTCAAATGATGGTTTCCATCTGTGTAATAATACAAACCAGTTGCCAAACTGACAGATGGCTGGGTAGTGACTCTACACCTAAACATTTCCACTGGATCTGTCTCTAGTATAGAGTGTATAGCTGCCATGTATGGCCAAGAAGACTTCCCACTGTTCTTCCATTTAGCCAACTTTTTCCTGTATCTGCAATGTAAATTGTCCATGAGAATTTATTACGCATGTCTAAGCAATTTGGCGACAGGGTTTAGTTAAGGAAAAATATATGTCTTACTTAAGGTTAGCCAAAACAAAGCTTAAGCTGCTTTTTTAATTAGATCAAGTTACTGGTATAATACAAAAGCTTATCATGAAATTCACAGGATACTCCAAACTGTTTCATAATAAGCAAATTGATGGTAACCACTGTACTGGTCTCATTTAACTATTGCTTTGGGAATTGCAATGTAGCCTGTCTTGCAACCTGTCACAGTGAGCGAAGTTGTTAATGCACTACATCAATATATGATATAAAAAAAACTTAGTGTCTGTACTTTCATCAGGGAAAAAAAAAATTAACCTAGCATTACAAAATAATTAATCTGGCTCAAGTTATAGTGTCTCGAACTAGCAGTGATTTACTGCTATGTAGTTGCAAACATTTTGAAAATAGTTTCAATTAAAGAACAATTTTGCCCCATAAGAGTCATCGAACCTGCTTTACAAGAATTATGCATTGTCCCATAAAATTAATTTCTTTCTGTTCAGAGATAACTTTACTTTTGATTTTCCCCAGAACAGAAATTTGATATCCAGCTGTCCCAATCACTTATGGGGCCTGATATCTCTGATATCTCAGTCAGTCTAGCAACATCAGCCTCATTCTGACTGGCTACAAGACATTTGGTATGACACTGCATATGATTTGAAATAAAGGCTTAATTAGCATATTGGAGCATGATGATTTTTTTTATTCTCATTATTTCTGCTTTATGTAGATTATAGAAAGGTGGATTTTGTAGCTGATGATACATACTGTTCTTTTAATCCTCTCCATTTTTTATCCACCTCCTCAGGGTAGAACTGCTGGCCTCCTGTTGCATTCAGGATATTTGTCAACTTCTGCCATGTATCTTTCTTCAAGATTGTTTTGTTGGAAAATTCATCTTTATGCTGGTCATACAACTGTATTAGACGTTTCACCTTTGCTGTTGTCCATACTTATACGTGGATTGAAAATGAAAAAGAAAAAACACAACAAAATACATCTACAAATGAAGTTTTCATTTTATCTTTGAGAGTTGGTAAAGGAAGAGAGGGAGGGAAAAAAATAATAAAAAAAAAAGGATCAGGTAGTTCTGGTATACTTATAATGAGCAATTAAATTGTGAGGATAGCATTATGTTAATTTCTTAGAGTTCTTGAGATGTGCTGCTCTGAAGCTACTGACTTTGTGAGTGTTGATTAAAAAGCAGACTAAAACTCATGCTCTTCAATAATCTTCATTCAGACACAATATCTCATTACAGACTGAATATGTCTGATGCTGGTCATGATAACAAATTAAGTGTGTAGTCTGGATAACTTGGCCATGCCTCAGCTATCTGATCATGAACCACTTCAATAGGGCACTCAGTTGGGGGCAAATATCTGGCTAGTAAATTTACCATTTCAATAGGGCACTCAGCTGGGCACAGATATCTGAATGGTGACTTGTAAATTTACATGAAAACAAAATTCAAACATCACATTGTATCATGATACAGTACCTTTAATTAAATGTCTTACAGGATTAGAAAATAAAAGTTTAACATAATGGCATGTATGACTGAAAGGATTTACAGAAGAAAAATATATTTAAATCACTAACCTTTCCCTATTCAAGTTATTTTAAAAGTTTTTGTGAGGGCTATGATTAAAGACTTCCATGCCTTGAAAGTTCCTGAGATTGTTATTTGGTGTGTGAGGCATTAACCCACCAAAAACACATGTAAATGCCAGGATGGAAATGACTGCTCACAACTTACTCTTCTTTAAGTCATCCACAGTTTCATCATAGGTGAATCCTAATAAAGTTGATGTTAATTCTGTGTCCTGTGAAGATGGAACAGCCACATCCACATTTTGCCCTATTTGGAAAAAAAAACAATGCAAAGACATGGAAAGTTAGAACTGGTCTCCAGCAGCTGATTATTACTCTCCTACAGTTCTCAAAAAGTATAAAAATTCTGAGGTTGCATTAAATATCTGACCTAAGTTCTTGTATTGATTAGTAAAGAAATTTTGAGCTGGCAGTGATATGATGACAAAATGGTCTGCTCTAAGTGTTGTAAGGCATGGCTCCCGATATAAGAGTATGAGTAAGGGTGAGGGTGCATGTAAACTGTTAACTGATTATGTTGTTAACTTATACATCATTTGTTATCAAGATGAATAAAGATATGATGTTCCCATGAAAGTGAGCCTAAAAAGTGAGTAAGTTAATATAATGAAACTGTGAAATAACTCAATAGTGAATTATACCTAAATTTTATCTTTCACTCCCATCTTTGTTGCTAATATATTATTCAGACACATATCCGCCAAGATTTCATCCAAAACCATGCCATGCACTTGCACTTCATGTGAATGACACTATCTTATTAAAAGAACAGGGGTAGCTATCTGCTTTACAGCCTGAAAAATCCACAGTATTTTTTCATAGATGTTCAGCCCGTTACACATTTTCTTTTCCCGAGCGCTTCAAAAAAAAAATGCAGCTTGAAAATTGGGATTTTCACATTGCATGTATCTCCATAACTGGTCGTCCGGCAGCTGGCATATCAATGAGAAAATAATTTGACACCCTTCTGTTGGTCAGAGATGATGACGAGAATAATTTGGAGATTACTTTGAAATCTTTTTTGGTCTGGAAAGAAAGAACCGGTCTTCACGATTAAAGAGAAAAATGAAATGGACCATAGCTGCTGGTCTCTCATCAAATCTGTGTCACAGCAGAAAAAAATGCATTTTTAAGTGATGGTTTCCATCTATGTCATCATACAAACCAGTTGCAGAATTGAGAGATGGCTGTGTAGTGCTACTACACTTTGACTTTATCACTGGGCCTGCCCCTAGTATAGAGTGCATAGCTGCCATGTGCGGCCAATAGGACCCCACTCTGCCTCCACTTTTCCATTTAGCCAATTGTTTCTTGTATCTGCAAAGCAAAGATCCATGAAAATTTATCACACATGCCAAAGCAGTTACGCTACAGGGTTCAGATGAGGAGAACATGTCTTACAGTCAGTCAGCACAAGACTTCAGTTGCATTTTGATGACATTAAGTCGATGGTATGATATGACAGCTTAATGTATATGGGTCAGTGCCAAAAAGCTGTTTTTTCAACACACCTTTCTGTACTCCTGTTATCTCAATTAATTTTCCTTTCGTATGTGATTTTTCTTTGTCTATGGTTGTTCCAAACTGATGCAATAAACAGCATGAACAAGATGATTACAGCTGTTCTACTTGTTTTTTTTCAAATTTGAATGTGTTTTTCTGATTTGACTATTTTTATTTTAAATGGACACATGGAGTCGGACTTCAGGAAAACAAACAAAACAAGCACACTTATAGAATTTACATTTGGATTTGGTAACTGTATTTTAGAGTAATAAATGAGAATGACTGTAAAGCAAAAAAAATAACTTTTCTGTGGGGTAATTGAGTAAGAATGGGTAAATTTCAAATAAGTTGTTGGACATCACCTGTGTAGCCAAGCCTTTATCATATGAAAAAGGCAAATTGAGAAGAGTTGCAGCTACAAAATGTATGAAACTGAGAAGAGTTGCAGCTACAAAATGTATGAAACCTGAAATAGAAATGGTTAATATGTCAAAGAATGTTTCTTTTTTCTTTCATATGTATCGTCCACTTTTCAGCCCCTTTTCCCTTTCTATATTACAACTTTTTAGCACTGACCCATATACCTTCATCAAGTGAAAAAGGTTTTAATGTAGCATTATTCTAGCACAAGATGCACTTATTGCTTGTGGACTATATCGAGTTATGGTATAATATAAAAGCTTAATGTTTGTATTTGATTTTGCATTCTTTTGGTCTGAGATATAGTCATGACAGGTGGTTGGTCACCCCCCATGCAGCAGCAAAACGTATGAGAGAATTGCAATTAAAGGAATTCTGCACTATACAAGTCATCTCATCTGCTTCACAAGGACTCAGTATTATCCACAATTACTATGCATTTATCATGAAATCAATACAACAAACAATATCCAACTGCCTATATGATTCCAACTGCCGATATGATATCTCGATCAAATGTTGCAAACTATGCCTCACTGTGACTGCCTGCAAGACATGTGGTATCACATAATTTCAAATAAGGGAGTTTTAAAGCATTCCAAAGTGTGATGACTTTTATTATTCCTGCTATTTCTGGTCTACATGGATTATACAAGAGTGGACTTTATACTAATGAAACTTACATTTCTTTCAACCTTCTCCACTTCCTATATACCTCCTCAGAATGGAACTGCTGGCCTCCTGCTGCATTCAGGATCTCTGTCAACTTCTGCCACATATCTTTCTTCAAAACTGCTTTGTTGCAAAATTCATCTTCAAGCTGTTTATACAACTGTATTAGATGCTTCACCTTTGCTGTTGTCCAGACTTATATGTGGATTGAAAACGAAAAATAAAAAAGAAAGAGAAAACTGAAGGTCTAACTTTTTCTGAGGGGTAAGTGGGGGGAGGGTGAGGAAAGAGGGTGGAAGGGAAGAGGAAGAAGAGAAGAAAACAGATTTTCACATGCACATAATTAAAATGGGTGGCATTACATTTATTTCTTATTATTCTTGATATATGTTGCTCTAGAGCTAATGACTTCGTGAGTATAGGTTAGGATAAGTGTGACTACGAATAGGTGAGAAAGCATGTTACTCTATAAACTGTTACTTAAGAAACAATATTTCATGACTGATGAATTTGTCTGACGCTGGTCATGATAATGAAATTATGGAATATGGACATTCTTCGGAAATCTTATCTTCAACCATTTCAATAGGGCACTGAGCTGAGGATTGCATGAGCAGCAAAACCACAATTTCTTCCTCTCGAATATTGCTTCTGGGTGATATGCACTGACAAGCTTATAGTCTCAAAGCCATTTTCAAAATATGGCTTCTTAGCACTGAGCTAGCGGTGGCCAGACTTTAAAATATGGACATCAAGGGAATATATTTTCAATGGATAACTGTGGTACATGCACATTCAAAACCACTACTAAAATGAAACAAAAATTGTGACAAACTGGAGGTTTATAAAGGATATTCCAAATATTTTCAACATATTGATAGAATCAAATGTTGCTTTTTCTGAAACTGATCCCAAACAAAACACTGCTTCAGGCCAAATTAACTTAAGAAATTTCTTAAGGGGGGGTGCGCCTTCTGAAAAGGGGGTCTAGGGGTTAAAATATCGAAATTGGGCTTTTGGTACTTTTAGACACTTTGACCTCTTCTGATATGAGAAAAATAACCTTTGAGGCGAGAAACATCCGTTTTATGCCCTGAAAGGGCACCTCTAGATGGTCATCTTAGCCTTGTATAAACGCGCTATCAAAACTTCAAATGCCTATTTCTCAAAATGTTGTTTTTCTCCACTTTTTTCCCTAAGGCTTTTTTATTTCTGAACCGACTGACTTCAAATTTGGAATATATCTATCCCATAGAATGTGTTTCAATAAAATGCATCCTTTTTTCTAGATTTAATTCACGTTTTTGAAAAAAAGTTGATTATCTGGTGGAAAATTGAGAAAAATACACATCCGTCAACACACATATTTCAATTTTTTTTTACTGACATTGTATGATAAATAAACAAAAAACAAATGCATTTTATTATTTTTATAGAGCTATTTTATAAGTGTACAAAATTTGAAATGATCACATTTAAAACTCTAGGAGCCTTAGGCTTTTGAAAATAGCTCATTTTCAACACATGAAATCCAATATGGCGGCGTTGCCATGGCAACCGTACACAAAACAAAAAAAAAACCACCACATTTTTCCTCTAATTTGACCATGCTGAATCTGAATTTAAAGCTTAAAAAGTCCCTAGTTCAAGCATTCACGATTTCACTCCCAGGAGGCGCACCCCGCCTTAACTGTCATGGCAAAATGTGCTTAGAATAAAGGTAGGTAATCCAAGGGTAAGATGGTACAATGACAGTGTGTCCAAGCCTAGCACCAAAGCTGTTTGGAACAGCTAATCCTTTTGGAAAAGATAAAATGTGATAATTAACTAAGGAAGCAGAGTATGTAAAATATAAAATGGGAAAATTATTGGAGGAAGATGTAGAAAGCAGAAGAGCTAACCAGATCAAATTAATAGCGTGTGGCTTTTTTTCACAGCAATTTTCTGGTATTATCGAAAGGCCTCTGAATGGTTGTGACAAAAATCAAAAGAAATGAAGCTTTTGAAAACTTCTGGCTGGTGACACAAGTGTTTCTCTCCCTGACTTGTTGGGAACAAGTAACTCATGGAAGAAAAAGAACTGAAAGTTGGTGGCACAAGAAAATGTCCAGACTGTGATGACCGGTTATAACTTACATTTTTTATTTGCGGTCTCTTCTGTCGCATCTACTTGTGGCCCCGATTGTGTTCCCAATGCTGGAGATGATGTAACAACCACAACTACAGGTAGGCTTGGTGCTGTGTAACAAAGTAAGATCAAACAATAATAATACTGAAAGAGGCAAACCTAAGAGTGGTCAAACCACAATCTGCCATGATGAGAAAACTGTGATGTTCACATACATTTTACTTGTATGTGTCTGAGGATCAGTACAACAGTGTTATGAAAAATTTAAGTAATTCAAATGCCAATTATACTTTTTAATCATACAATTACATGTTTTATAATACTTATTTGCACATAAATCTATCCAGGCATCTCCATGTTTATTCTAACATTCCGTGCTGGATGCTTCTTGCATTAGAGGTAAACAGTGGTTTGTTTTTTTTACACTGACTTCTTTGGGGGACAAGTATCATGCCTATGTAGATGTGCCTGATAAATATATAATCACTGCACTAAATTCTTACTCATCTTCCTTTATAACCATGTCACACAAGAACAACATGCTCAGTATGAAAGTCTTTCACACAAAACACAAAAAAAGAGATGGGTTAAATCTTCCCTAAGGAAACTATTCAATAATAATCATCTATAAAAAGTTAAAAAATTACTTCATAATCAAAAGATTTGATTGTGTGTCATAATACAAACCAGTTTCCACCCTGGGTGTTGCTGCCTGAGTGACACCACATAGTGAGTTTAACGCTGTGTCTTCCTCTAGTGCTGACTGCATGGCTTTCATAAATGGCCACTCAGATTTCTGTTTGCTTGCCACTTTGTCAGAGTTCTTAGTTATCATGTACCTGCAATATTCCAGAAAATTTAACATGGGTATTGTCACAATCTGCTGCCGAGTATAGTTGTGGGGAAAAAAAAAAAATATGTGCATGCACTGATTTCAGCTTCGGCAGAAATTAAATTTGCCAGAAATGTTACCCTTTCCTTGGTTGACAAAAGCTATAAACCCAGGGTTACTGCCGGCCTTGTGACTAAAATGTGAGTCTACAAATATATTTCTCAGTAACGATATGCTCTTTTTAGCCCTACTAAGTGGCTTGCTTGTGCTTGTTAAACACCTGGGCTTTACAGAAAGGATTCAGGAGCCATCACAGTTGGCTACAATGCTCTGAAATGAGCAGACAGAGTAGAGTAAATGTAGACCAGTGAAAAGGTAGGGGAGTGCAGGTGGGGCGACCAGGCCTATCTGTATCTATGTGGAGAGAACTCCAGATTGGTGATACCCCGCATGCCAAACAAGGTGCAATTCTTGGTGAGGTGAAAAATGAGATGACTCTCTTCACTCATCAGTTTGCTAATCTTCAACTAACTGATACCATAAATAGAATGTTTCCCTTTCTGGGGCTATCAGTTTGAAGTTCATATATTTACTAGCTCCTTCCTTCATCTCATGTTCAGCACAGCAAGGGATGCCTCCTCGGAAATTCCCATGCAATGGTTTACACTGAATAATCTGGCTCTGGTCCTTTCACATACACAAAGATGAATTTTATGGAAGATAAAAATTTACCTGTCTTGTAAGCTTTTCCACTTCTTGCTTACTTCCTCTTGAGTGTATGACTGGCCTCCAGTGGCATTTAGGGCCTTTGCTACTTTTCCCCAGGTATTTGTCTTACAGACTGAATCAAAGCAGAATTCCTCCTTATATTTCTGATACAACTTTATAAGCTGCAGCACCTTTGCCACTGACCACCCTGTAATGTGGAAAGAAAATGACAAAAGTATAAAATATGAATAATATTCTCACTCCCTGTGTCTCTCTCAGTTGTGCATTCTCTGGTGCAAAGCTGACCATTAAATTGAAATATATATGCAACAAGTACAAATCAGGTTATTTGGCAATGTCCGTTTCATGAACACCACAGGTGCATCAGTAAGAGCCATTCTGATAATCATCATATATGTCATGGAGGAAAAGCATGTAGTACATTTAAGCCTGGGTCAAGATACCTACAGGTCCAAGTAAGGTCAGAAAGCTGTATTTGGTGACCAAAAAAAGCATTCTGACTGTGAAAGTAGAGTGCTTGTATGATCAAGTGAGGCAGCTGCAGAATTTATCAGATATGCAGAAACAACTGCCTTCATCCATCTACAGCAGGCAGTATGCTTAATTCAGAAAAGATAAAATGCCACATTAGGTAAGTGATGACAGACTACGACAAAACTGACTAAACCAAGCAGGTGACTCAATTAACAGAAACTGGCTGGTAAAGTGTTACTGTATTCCCACGAAGAATACCTAGACAATAATGACTGCTTACAACTTACATGTTTTTGTTGTATCTCCAGTTTCATCTGAAGGTGGTGCTAATGAATTTGATTCTAAATTTGCTGAGTCAGATGGGACAGCCACATCTACAGTTTGCTCTGTTTCAGAGGTCTCATCTGCAGTTGACGATAATGAATTAAATTTTAATTTTGTTTCTGAGGTTGATGAGAAAGTCACATCTTGAGTTTGCCCTGTTTCCGTGGTTTCATCTGAAATTGATAACAGAATTAAATCTACTTCTGTTGCTGAGGTTGATGGAACAGTCACATTTACAATTTGCCCTGTTTCTGGGGTCTCATCTGTAGATGATAATAATGAATTTAATTCTAATTCTCCTGCTGAGGTAGATAAAACAGTCACATCTTCAGTTTGCCTTGTTTCTGTAGCTAATAATACTGAAGCTGATTCAGATGTTGTTGTTGGGGCAGTTGGCAAAGCCACACCTACAGTTTGCCCTGTTTACAGGACAAGATAAAAATTTAAAAAAAAAAATCAATTGGAATGTTACAGGCTTTAAAACTCTAATATAATTAAAATGTGATCAGCCTTTAAGTTAAAATTAGATACAATACTAACCCTGAAACCCTCTCAGCTTTCAAATACTGAAAAATATGCAATTGCAAGGTTTCGATACAGACAATATGCAAGAGCATAATAATATACAAAATGTGTGCCTGGAAAGACAGTGAATATATGGTATAAAAGTGAACTGATTCAAATGCAAAATCTCAAAGATCATATGATAGTTATAGCAAGACCTTCACATTTTTTTTTACCTTCATATACATCAGTACAATACAAGCATTTTGCACCTAATGCAAGTCACACCACTGCTTGAAATTCGATTCCTATCAATACATGCACTTTAATAACAAGAAAGTAGAACCCCATGCTATCGATTGCCAGGTGACTTGCTTGAGAATATGAGAATGTGAAGTAGTCTAATTGGGGCTAAACAACAAGACACTGAACCTTTGCAATGAGATTGCACTGATTTCAACGGCACACAAAGCACTACCATCTAGTAATGTAGGTGCTGAGAGGAGGCACAAATTCTGTTTAATTCTGTCTTACTTTGTTCAGTATATTGCCATGATTTAATAAAAACTTGGCTCATCACTGTTCTCAAATTCTCACTTGCTTCACTACAGTGAAAGGTGTCGCAGATAATATTGTTGGTGAGGTATAATGCAACCTGTTTAGGTCAAGATATACAAACCTGTTTTCACACTGCAAGATAGTGCACCAGCATCAACATCTGATGGCTTGACTGGTGAGTGTTTTTCAAGCACAGACTGCATATCATGAAAGAACGACCAACAACTGATTTCCTTCTTTGATACCTTAAGTTTCTTGTATCTGCAACATTCCATAAAAACTTCCATGAAATGTTAAAAGTGTTACAACAGCAAATGCAGACCAAAATACAAACAGGAGGCTAATGTCTCATTTAAACAAAGATTACCACAGAATTTCCCCAGGTTTTGTCAGTTTTGTGAAACAAGGGCTATTATTTAACTTGTAAGAATTTCATTGATAAGCTTTGTTTAGCAGAAAGTAATGCTTTTAGTATGGTAAATTGTGGATTAGGGAAAGATGAATTTTGTAGCTGATGAGACTTACCTAAGGCTCAGCTCTCTCCACTTCCTATCCACCTCTTCAGGCAAGAACTGCTCACCTCCTGTTGCATTAAGAGCATCTGCCACCACTTGCCACAAATCTTTTTCCTTGATATTTTTGTTACAGAACTGCTCTTCATTCGTCGTATACAACTGTATGAGCTGCTTCACCTTTGCTCGTGACCAGTCTTTGATGTGGACAGTAAGTGGAAATAAAATATCATAACTGACAAATGCTCTATGTCTCTGTTTTCATTTTCAGGAAAAAAAATTGGGGAGAGTGTGTAAAGGGGGGAAGGAGGTATTCTTAGAGTTCTTTTTATGAGCAGAGAAATTTAAATGCTGTGCTCAGCTGAATTTCAGTACTGCCTGAAACTGTTTGCTTTCAAATATATCACTCAGTGAGTATAGGGTGGATAGACTGTAATTTACTAAAGAAAGCTTTGCCCCAGGAATATTGTTAATGAGTTCATTTGGGCAGGTTTACTCCACTTGTCCTGAAGAGAGGAACATGAGCATAGCATTTGTAACACCACCTTCATTCAGAAGAGTGCACTCTTTGTTGGCACCTTGCTATCTTGTATGGAAATTTGCATGAAATGGGGTAATAACATCATAAAATGTTTAACTTCATCAAATGGAAAGCAGGCAATATTGATGTTATTTATGCCACAAAGCACTGCATCATCCTATCATTATTTACACCGATATCATGACATTTGAATCTTAAGTACCCCTGTGATGGGAATGACCAACTTTTCAGCACCAAAGGCAATTTAAGTACAAGATCAAATACAGCATAGTATAGTAACAAAAACAAAAATATCATTCACATCCAATCTGATATTATATTTCATATGTATTACTTATTCATACTACATTGAGATATTTGGGTTACACTAAATACCGAACTGACTAGCTTTCATGAGCACATTTAGAGTTAGCAGGAAGGAGAACATTCCTACCTCAACTCACTGACAGAGTGATCGAGACTTAGAGCTGGAAAAGAACTTAACTGAATCGACTTTCTGAGACTAGGAACTGGGAAAGAATTTAAGTGAATGTACTTTCATTATCTCAGCTAAGCATGAAACTCAGTGTACATCAGACTTCTAAAATTTTGAATTAATTGCAATTCAGATCTTTCTAGAACATACTTTTCTCCATAGATATAGAATCATCCATAGTCTCACATGACAGCAGTAACATAGGTGTTTCTGATTCTGCTGCTTGAGAGGATGGAAACTCTGCATCCGCAGTTTTCCCTGTATCTGAAATAAAACAAAACAGATGGGTAAGTATCAGCTCCTTGAACTCTGAAGTCATTAACTAACAATCTGTCTTTTGAATCTAAGGGGAAAAAAAACACCAACAAAAACATTCATATGTACGGCAAGCCAACAAATTGGAAAGTCTAAGAAATTATTGCAATAAATATGGACCAGTTCAAAACTTAACCAAATTTACAATAATTTTGCTTGCAGACCTTCTAATCTATGTTAAGAGAGAGTACACTTAAACAAGAACTTGTAGGTTGTAGGCAACAGTTGTCAAAGCCAAAGTATAACAGATTTCATCTAAACTCATACTATAAGTATATTTTGCACTAACTGCAATAGTCCTTTTTTTTTTGTGGGGTGGAGGTGAGAAGGAGATGAGCGGAAGAAGTATCACCCTGAATATCTCAAAAGTGAAGTTCTCTTTAAAATTGTTGTATTCAGGGTTATCCTGATAAAAATTACCATTATTTATCAAATCATATTGTCAAGGTTTCATTTCTCTCTCACAACAAGGAGATCACAAAAACAAAACTGGTAATAAATCATTCCTTCTATTAATCTCAAGATACAAACCTGTATCCACACTGACTGACGATACTGCAGTGATTATACATGGTGGGACTGATTCTGCCTCCTCCTCAAATATGGACTGCAGATCTCTAAAATATTGCCAGGTGGTGTAATAACTGCCTGTCTGCTTTGCAGCTTTAATTTTTCTGTATCTGCAATACTCAATGAAAATTCAAGACTAATAGTAGTTCATTGCAGCATCCCACAATATCAGCACTGCTGCCAATGAATGCATATAAAAATACATGCGCTAGTTTGCTGTCCTTCCTCCATCTCTGACAATGAAAAAAGTCACCCAATTTTACCCCAACACTATCTAAAAAACTTCATGTCAATCAATGTTGTGGATTAAATGCCAATTCAACTTATATAACTGACAGGTTGTACTAAGCAATGCACAAACATGTGTACAAGTAAACCTGAATAAACCAGACAGTATAACTCAGCTTCTGGGATTGTTGTGACTTGATGCATTATTCTTATAGCTATTACCGGCTGATACATTTACTGCTTCCAGTTTTGACTGAAACACAACTTCTGAGAGGCACTCAAAGTCAAAACAGAACTTAATGAGAAATCTAACATACTGCTTTAACTGGGAACATTCACTATCACTTTTAACTAAGTTTATTTATTGATTTATAAAGCACCCCATGCTTCACAGAACAAGTATGAGTGCCACTGAAATGAACTTCATAATAAATACTTGTATCATAGTTTGTAGACTATGTAAGCAAAAATGACTGTTAAGAATTTACAAAACATACCTTTCTTTCAGTCCTCTCCATTTCTTGTCCACTTCCACAGAGCTGAACTGCTGGCCCCCGATGGCGTTTAGGGCCTTTGTCACCTTTTCCCACACATTTTTCTTTTTTATTCTGTCATTGCTGAACTGGTCTTTGTGCATCGCATACAACTGTATGAGGAACTTCACCTTGGCCACTGTCCAACCTTAAAAGCAACAGAAAGTGAAAGAAATGTTAGGATGACCGATGTGATCTCAATCTCTCTGTCTTCATCTGACTGAGAGGTAAGGAGAAGGTTGTGTTTTGCCTCTGTGTCTGTGTTTCATGTCATGAACAGTGCCTGTAAAACTTTGAGAGTTGTGTGGTTTTAAAATATAATGTTTGCCAGAAAGGGATTTATCAACTCCTGAGTATGTGATTCGTGATACTGAATCAACTTCCTCCCCATCAATTGTGAAAAGTAAATGAGTTGCCATAGTGCCCAGCTAGCACTGAATGAAAACTAACGAAATGTTAACACTTTATATACAAATAAGCTGATGCTGTCCGCTTTGCCACATTTTATATCACAGAACTTTTGAGTCATTTAAAATAATTTTCAGTTCTTTTTCTTATCCCAGTGTATCATCACCCTCTTTCAGGATGATCTTACTATAAAGGTGAAGAAATACTGGGCAGTCTTCACCAAGTTAAAAATTACATGCATGGCTTCGTGAAAAACACTGTCAAGTAGTGGAGTTCAGTTCTGATTCCGAGAGCACGATCTGAAGCTAAGGAATAAGAAAATAAGAGAGGAATTGATTGTACTGCTCTGCAAGGGGCCGGGATAAGAAAGCTGACCTGGATCTATCCCCTGGGTATTCTGGAGTGCAAAAAAATAAAAGAGCTGCTACCAATAGGACTGGCAGTGACAAGAAAGATTGTCCCCTTGGACAGTATAGGTAAAACTAGTGGCCACACAGCTGAATATTAAGACTACCTCACACACAAGAAGCTCCCAGACCCTTAACATAGTTGCAGGATCATGTTGCTGTGTCAGAGCCAATGGAAGACATAGAGGGGGTAGCCACAAATCACATTGCCACTAGAAGAATAAATGCAAGAACCCATTGCTGGATTCTTGGTTGGGAGGAGAAGGACATATGGGTTTATCTTGAGTGAAGAGAAACCAGTTCCTCATCCAAGTAACCTAAATTCCAAAGATTTTTCACATGAAATGACATCTTTTTTTGAGTTTGCACTTGATTCAATACTTTGTGAAAGAATTCTGGTATTAGTTACAGATCCTTGAGGGATTTGTCACTTACACTGTAGAACAATTCATCACTCCAACTGTAAAGTGCTTAATCATGATCAATAAAACTTTGACCATTTACCACTCTACTGAAGGAATGATCAATTTACCCTTGAAAAAATGTTGACCAATAGGCAGGTGAAAAACAAGACAAGCTGTGAATGAAATGATCAACTATGACTTACTTTTCTTGAGATCATCTGAGGTCTCATCTGTGGTCTCATCTTTGGGTGTTAAAAGCAAAGTTGATTTTGATTCTGTGTCCAGAGAAGATGCAACTTCCACATCCTTATCCTGCTCTGTATAAAACAATTATATCATTTTCATCTGGGAATTTATCAGTTTTGAAATCTTAAAGGTAACCAAAAGAAAATTTGTTATAAAACTCTATACAGAGTTTACAATGTATTTTCACAATTCATAGAACTTATTCTGTAAGATTAGATCAACTGCTCTTTGTTGCAGAGAGCCCATGTTATACAGCAGACCGATGCAATAGCAAACCCATGGCAGTATTATACAGTGAAAAAGCAAATTACCAGGCAAGGCAGTAACAACATATATAACTGATGGTATGTTGCCAGGCCCTCTGGTGTTTTGAAAGTGTAGTGTTAAGAGAGTTAAAACCATTAATCTTGTGATTATGCAATGAAACTTTCTAATGCAGTGGTGCCACAAAAAAGACAAAGCTGATCCTGTAAATGGTATTTACCCTCAAGGTCACGATACAAAGTGCCTTGGGAAACATCATAACCACCAATGACTATCTCCATAAGGGCATCTTCTCCTGCTGGTATTTCAATGCCCAGCTCCTTGCACTTTGCTTCAAAGATAGCCTGGCTGTAGTGTAAAGCATGCTCTGAGGAACACAAGCAAAACTAAATTGAAAGCCGAAGATTGTGGCTGGGACTGTGAAATAACTGGCAACAGAGGAAGCTTATGAATGTCACTTATGAGAGGGAATCTTAGGAGCAGAATAGACAAAAGACAGATAAAAAACCAAATTAAAACATAATTATTTTCCCATTTTGGCCAACTTAACTACAGACTTGTTAAGTGAAACAAGCCATATTATACATCAAACTGTCTGGCCTAATTCCTGAAAGTGAAAGCATCTCTATAAAGAAATTTTCTGCAGCTACTGGCATATGGGAGAAATTTGATAAATCACAAGTGGAGTGAAAGTAACAGCTTTCCCAGGAACAAGAACCTACACATCTATGTCACACAGGCTGCCATTTCTTGGGCAACTATATTACAGATGCCATCTATCTTTGCATTGCTTTGTTTAACTAAACACTGCTACCAGCCCTTTGCCACAGCTATATGGTCATACCTGTTGAGCAGGAAGATGATTAAAGTTATCAGTGAGAGAAAAGAAGATAATATCATCCTGGCTAATACATTGGAAGATTGTTAGCTACTTAATTTTGATCTCTAGTTTGGAGATGCAGGGGAGGGCAGTGAGGCAGCATACATTCTGGGATGCAGAGTATGGAAAAAAAATAATTATCTAATTGTTCCAACATTACATATCATCAGCCAGAGTTTTCCATTGCTGGATCATATTTTTTTTTAAGTTTTGTAAGACTTGCTGAATCATTCAAGATCGCCTCTTTTGATGGGATGTATTAATTTTCAATGTCAACATTCAAATATTTAAATGGTGTAATCACAAGCAGCATGGTGAGACTGAATGTGCACTTGTGATCTCTGAAACAAAATGAACTAGATTCTAACAACTGCCCAGATAGTCTTCTTATTCTCTCCCATATATATTTTCAAGACATCAAACAATATTGATTTTTTTTTCTTTGGTGGGGGATGATCTAACATTCTTCCTCAACTTCCTCCTCCCGCACCATCCCCCAAAAAAGGCAATTAAACTAAAGGCTCTGTGTGCCTCTGTCTTTATGCCACTATCCCAATTATTGCAGTTCTACACAAACTGTGCCACAGCTTAAAGATAATTAAACAAAATGCTACCTGTTTTTGTAATCTTTTTATTTGATTTTAACACTCACAGTGTCTTTTTTCCATGGGTAACTTTTCCTATACAATAAAATGAATAGTATTTTATTAGCGCATAAAAACTGAGTTTTTTGTCTTATATAGATATTCGTCTGTAATTTGTATACTATTCTAGTATTCTAGTCTATAAGTTGGTGAGAAACTCGCTCAACTCTCCAGTCGTCGTTTGGTTAGATCTAGATCTAAGTCATGCATCGTTTTCGTCTTATATGGATCTTGACGGGATTGACTGTAAATGGGTAATATGAAAATCTGATCTTCATCTTTATAGCAATCTTTTCAGGTTGGTTAAACTCGATTATCAGCCTTAATCAAATCTTGCCTATTGTTCGCGGAAACGAACAGTAAGCGAACAGGCTAGCAGGACAGACTGCAGGCGGGCAGACCGATGCACACACCAAATCAAATGAAAATTGGCTATCGACTGCATAAATGCTTGTAGTTTATTTGAAAACACCATCTACCAATTCCAATATTAGATATTAAAAAGTACCTCCATTTAGAAGATTTTTCTCGCTTTCTGTGACGAATGCATTGAATAGATAGCCCAGCGTTGTCTTAAAGCCCATTAGTGTAGCCATCTTGCAAATGTAAGCAAGAAAGGAGATCCGACTGAGACTCAACGCTCGCATGCGCAAAGGGCGGTGAAAACTGAACGCGTACGCCGCCCCCTAGGCTTACTAGGCAGAACGTAGGCTACAGCCTCTTGAGTTTTGGCAGGTTTTATGGAACCATTCCCAATGCTTTTTTAACTAGACTAGATTTTTTTTTTCTTTTCCCCTAGTGGTGGCCTCGCGAAGGAAACTCGAATAGAAAAAGCTAGAAATCATTGCGAGTCCTCCAAAAGTATTCTACTCTATTAAATTATCCTGGTCACTATTTTGGCATATTATTGGGGGAAAAAAAGGGGGGGGGGAGTGGAAGGGGAGTTGGTGTCTTTTGATCCGATAACTGACTGACTGACTGACTGACTGACCCAATGACTGACTTTATTTAATATCCTTTAGGGCAAACTGGGTCTATCAGGAGGTACTGGTCAGACATAATATTATCAATTTCGAACCTCTGCAACAAAAAAAAAAGTTAATAATCTAATGGTGATCTAATGGTCTGTTAATATCATGCGACCGCCGTTGTCTTCCATCGGTTGACAGAGGCCAATACTGTCCATCTCAACACCCTATATCTCTGCATGCATAAATATGTGAGCCGTGGGGGTGATGTGTCGGGGTCACGACACGAGTAAACACTAGGCTCGCACGTGGAAGTAAGGACACCTGTGGTGTAATGGTGTAGTGAAAGACAATGGTTCAATTTCCGGCAGGGGCATGAAATTTTCTAGTGTTCGTTTTTTTCGGCCTTTCTTCTCAAAATTGATCATTCACAGTAATTTGGTCAAATCCCTGGTGCCATACTTTTCTAAAATACTAACAATAACATTCCTCCCTCTTAAGAATAATATAAGAGAACACTATATCACTATATGCCCTGCCACCCGGTTACATGTGGAGATTTGGACTTCATCAGGCCCGTAGGCAAATGACGATACTGAACACTAGTTTGAGAAGAAAAAAAAAAGGAAGGATACAAAGCTTAGGCTAGTCATTACCCCTATCATCAGCACAAACAGCTGGCCATTAATGCGGTTTATAAGAGTATATATCTAGATTACCATTTTAAAAAAAAATGTATGTTCCACAAAATTTATGTACATGTGAGTCAAGCTCTTGTAATCTATGTAGGATGCCACTAAGTTTAAAACTTGTACGGTTTTGTCTTTTCTTCTTTTCTGTAGTTTGTTCATTTCATGGTAATTTTCTCTCCCTAATAATTGTAATATGCATTTAAATAACATGCATGTGTTAAATAATATCAGTTATAGCCTGGAAGCCCTGCTCACTAACATCACCTTGTGAATACATGAGGTTGCACTCTGGAGCAAAGTATTTAAATATTTGGCATCCTCCTCTTCACCCTGAGATCATTTCACCCTCCCTCCTAATACCTTCTGTCCAAAGAGACAATGTTTGCTTTCAGAACACCTCCATTTCTCTCCTTTTCTCTGATTACCCCATGTTCGGGTTTTCCCTCATTCTCCTTTTCCTTTACCCGTCATTTCCTTGCTTCTTCCATCCCCCACCCCCTCCACGATCCGGTAGCTGGACTGCAGTAGACCTAGAAGCAACATGATTATCGTGAGGCATATTATTATCTTCCTTATCACCACAGTAAAACATCTCGGACTATCGGTACTTGCTTTAGGGGCTACTTTTCTACCATCAACTCCATATTGATCATTATTGCCAACATCACCATAACTAAAACTCCATATTGATCATTATTGCCAACATCACCATAACTATAAACTTAGTGTGATCACCAAACATAGTTGCAATGTCGTCAGCATCATTCATTCCACCACTATGTGCCAGCACTGTTTAACTCTCATCAACATCATCATCACCATTATTATATCCCTCCTCTCTCCTCTTCTCTGTCAGGTTTCCAACATTCTACCGTTTATCTTACAAGCAACATATGAGGTTGTTTGAAAGAAAGGAGATAATTATAGGGAGGGATATTCTCATATAAACAGAGCTTTTGTGCAAAGCAAAAAGACGTGGGTATAGACAATTTAAAATTACAGTCAATTCTGTTTACGTGCAAATCCTTGAGAGCAAGGAAAAAGTTGTATATATAAAGTAGTTAATACTGTGAATATGAAAAGACTTTTGTATAGAAATACTGCATTTTGCTATGCGGAAGATATGATTCAGCAATAGTTGCAATTATCATGAATGCTATTAAATGAGGTAGACTATTCACTTCTTTGTGTGGCCATTGCAGGTACAGATGTTCTGATGGATGCTGAGAAGGGAAAAGTGTGAAAAGCTGGATATATAGTGTAAACTGGTGGGGAAGGCTTATTCTTCAATTTTTCATGATTAAGGGGAAGGCATGTAAACCCAAACTGATAATTTTTGTTAGCTGTTACTCAGTATATTAAGAGGTGTGTCACAAGGGATTTTGCCAGATTGCTGTGAAAGATCAATTTTGAAAAGAGAGACTGAAAAAAGCCTAACAAATTTCCTGTCCTACTGGAAATTAAACTCAGGGTCTCTCACTCAGCTTGCAAGTCTGAATGTGCTACCACTACAACCCAAGGACACTAACTTCACAAGAATTTAAAACTTTAATATCTACTGCCTGAATTCTGTTCCACAACTTTCACATGTAAGTCTAGTTTTTACCCATGACCCTAACACACTTTCAAACTGCTTACACTATGCTGGTAGGGGACGTGGGGGGTGGGTGGACAAGAGTTTTTAGCACTTCTATTTCCTTAATTTATGTATGCTGTAACTATCTCTTCAATGACCCTGAAAGTGTCCAAGATAGGGCCTCCAGCCCCTTTCTTCTTGTTTCTCCTCATTATCACAATGCATAACATTTTCAGTTTCATCAGCTTAACCCTGGTGGCACAGGAGCTAGATCTGTAGATATCTGATTATCCTAACCTACCCTGCCCAGTTGAAAAGAAGCGCACAACACATTACTCCATCTGGCATTGAAGTGATCAGCCAGCAACTTAAACAACAAGGCAATAACATGTCATAATCAACTGACTTGACCAGATGCTCACATGCTCCCTGGAGGTATGGGTTAAACAAGTTAAACAGTGCATCATTTCTTAGGGATTGGCACCCTCCAAACTGATCCCTTTTCACCCCTGATAGAAAGAAATTCAAATGATGATGAAACACTGTTTGATAAATAGTTCCATTTAATAGGCTTGAGATATGCAGGTAACATGTATTATAATACTTATCTGTTCTAATATCCTGCCGGGAAATCAATACAGGCCATTGAAAATAAAAATTGTATGCTTGACAGACTGATACAAAGACATTCAGCAGTGCTTATGAGCTTGGCAGTGGCACCAGTATCATTATGCTGACTCCCAGCTGAATGACATTGACAGCGGAGGAGGAATGAACACTTAGAGTAAATCTATGAAGTTTTTCTAAGCCCAGTCTGGAGACTTCTGGATTGCACCACTATGTCCAAACAACAGGAGATAGATAACATCAAATTTCTACAGAGATTGCAACCTCAACACTTTGTGTATCACAGCTGCAATATGGAATCCAGTTTTACTTCACCTTGATGTACCAGCATCCCAAAAAATGCAACAACTTTACCATGAATTTACGTCACTAGAGAAGCCTTGAGACTCCAAGGGTTATTAACTTGACTTAGCTGTGGTGCACAAAGTGTTTAAGACACTAACATCATGAACATATTGTCATTGTAAACTCCCCCAACATACAGCAAAGGAATAATGAGACCAAGAATACTATACTGTAAAAAGATTACTTTAACGAGGGTATAATTTTTGCGAAGTCGGAAATTACTTTTCATGACAATCTAATATTTCTCATACATTATAGTCATACATACTATAGTCAGCTGTGACATTACAAGACTGCTGATAACAAATTAAAAAAATTTGTATTTCTCATACATTATAATCATACATACTATAGTCAGCTGTGTAATGTTTACTGCTGTATGACCTGTTTTGTAAACAATATAAAAATGCTAGATAAGAAGAGCACTGCTAAAAAAAGGGGAAATAGGGTGAAGACAAATCCTTCTGAAAGCTTTGAATGGAACTTGCTTTTACAGGACGTAATCTTCCTGAGTCAACCTCAACATGAAAAATTTAGACCCTACCCAAAAATGCACATTCTTACAGTAACAATAAAATTCTACTCTGTCTTTTCCTTCAGCTGCCTCTTCAGTGCCGCTAGTGCTGCCAGTCGTTCATCCCGCCACTTTCGCCTATCCTGCACCTTGTCCAAGGGAATAGTCCCCTCGATCTCCTTCAACACTTGCTCAGCAGTAGGAACATCATACATAATAGGAGGGGGAGTAAAGGTAGAGCTCACATTGTACGCTCCTTGAGCGTAACGCTTGCAATAGTCCACAATGCCTGAGAAGATCACATTATAGAAATTGATTTACAAACAAGACTATGTAAATCAAAGTAATAAAGCAAATGACTGACAACCAGCTATCTGTATTCAAACAGACCTTTCCTTACAGAGTAAGCGCATGATTTTCAAGTTCTATTTTAATCGGGACAGGGTGTTCATTTCCGATTTATCATATATTTTAACAAATAGGACGGAAGAGATATTTGTCTAGTGCAGGGACAGATACTTTTGAATGTGGAAAATGTGTGAAATCAAGCAACACAAGTTCAGGAAAGTGAAAAACTAACAAAGAATAACTTTATAGACATCCTTTAAACACAGAAATGCTCTTAAACTGGTTTCTGATTGTTTTAGTTCCACTTGTAAAATCAACCTGGCAAGCTGTTCCCAGAATGCCCAATTTCATGTCAACTCATCTGGAACAGTTTTCAGGGATCTCTATTCTGATGGTTGAAGGCTCTGTCTTAAGCAAAACTGTAACATAAGTTCATTATGGAATACGACAGTTTCTCCCCATTTTTTTGCTGATCTCCAGTGGTAAATGTCCCACCTGGCCTGCTCATAAATATTCTGTGAGAAAGGTTTATACCATGATCATAATATCAGTTTGGGATGATTCATTGATACTTTATTAATCTGATAAAGATTTTACTTAATAAAATAAGCGTGGGACAGTGACAATATTTACCTAGGCAATAATGGTTTCACTTATGGGTTGACTAAAAAGGAATACAGAGAAGTAACAAGGAACAAATCCATAAACACAGAGTACTTCAAATTATGCACTGCTTGAATTATCTTATACCATCAGAATGGACCATAGGTGTGACATGCTATTGTTGAACACGATAAATTCTGAAACAGCTTTAAGTAAAATTCAACTGAAACTGTCAACCTGCATGACATTCGACAGAAGAAATTTAGTCAATGTCTGCTCACCAAAAGCACAAATTTTCCATTAACAATGTATGGGCAAGTGTATGCCGCTTCCCCAATTTTGCCGTTTTTATGGATGAGGTTAAAAGTTTCATTCATTGATGATGCATGCAAAGTAAAGCTGTTGAGCACAATATCAACAGGTAACCCCATAATGATAATCATCCAGTAGTGTTCCACTCAATACATGGAATGGGACTGCAAGCTGTTTCACTATAATGCTACTATGCCATGGTAGTGAAAACAAGGATTTCCATGTAGCAGACAATCTAATTTTAGTCAACTAACATCCGATCCCATTCATAGATGGATGTCCACACTGGTACATAATATTTCCTTTAGCTAGTTCAGGCCTAAGCTCTCACCATCTGCATTGAGATGCATGGTCTCCAGTGGTCCAATGAAGGCATATCTAGGTCCCAAACCATCTACCATCACTTTGTCAATGTCAGTGGCATTGAGCAAACCATCCTGTGATGACAATATGGAGAGTTTGTGAAAACAAATACATAAACTGACTTAAGGCCTGATTCTTCAGAAAGTACTTTACAGATAAACAATCATTAAGTATCAGCACAATTACAAGATAAGAAACAAAGGGTTTACAACCACCTATGATATAAACCAGTTACTGTACGTATAACCTATGACACACATCTATATTGCTCTCGATGGGCTAATGTCAATAACTGAATCACAAAACACAAAGAAATTATTAATGTTTGAGGATTTGGACCATTCAACAAACTGACTTTTCAAGAACAACCCAAACAGTCTCATGATTGACTATGCTGATTTTCCTTCTCAACTAAAAAAAAACCAATATGATGGCATAAAATTCAACAAAGATGTAGCTTGTCAGTATTTACCTTGTACATATTCCAACATTCGTTAATGATGGAATACTGAATTCTGTTCAAAGCAAACCCTGGCGCTTC
Organism: Ellobium chinense; assembly: GCA_033807755.1. Lineage (NCBI taxonomy): Eukaryota > Metazoa > Mollusca > Gastropoda > Ellobiida > Ellobiidae > Ellobium > Ellobium chinense. The sequence goes on from JAWQUT010000165.1 coordinate 964,379, forward strand.
ACGACTCAGAGTGATTGGTGACTGCCCAACTGCCTCCAGTAATGATCTAGTCTTGGTGGTCACTTCAGGTAATGTCCATGGCCCTGGCACTATTTCCACCAAAGGAATGAAATAGGGTGGGTTCACCTGAAGACAGCACAGGGAAACAGGAATGGGAGATTAATACATGTATTTGACAGGGTTAACACAGACTGAATGTTCAGTAAATTTAGGTATGTCTTTAATTTTCTTGAATTTGGCATCACTGACAGTAATCTTTTTAAACCTGTAAAATAATTCTCACTATGATAATTCAAAGACATTAAGTGATCTTGTACTTTGACATCAATCACACTCTGCTGCCAACACATTTGTAGCAAATTATCAAAAAATAAAGTACTTCATCTGCACATACACTGTGTTTTCATCTTCATTAACTTTCCATCACCACATTCCCTCCGTACCTCTGAGGTTTTCAATTCTTGGTTTCACAAAAGATGAAGCAGGTGAACAGGTATGCATTATCACAAAAATATTCTGTTCTCCCACACTAAACCTAAACCCTCCATTTCATGCCACTGTTCATCACATGCCACATGTCACATGACACATGTCACATCACATGCCACCAATTCTTTTTGCTTTTATTCAGGTTGTGGATTCTGAACATTACTTGCTGTAATACCTTGTAAAATGTCTTCTGCTATAATGTCCCCTAAAGCAAACTACGCAGCTACAGTTCCTTATCATCATCTTCTAGAAAGTTTTAAATCAGCCAGTTCCACTTTACTTACAGGATGAGCAACTAAAGTTCGATGCCGATTTTTCATCCCATCCGCAAATTGTGACACACAGATACAACTGCTGGAGGTGGCCACCACCATGTTCTCAGTCACATAAGGATCCATCTGCTCAAAGACTTTTCTCTTTAGGTCCACTGATTCTGGCACACATTCCTGAGTTTGATGGACGATGAAATAAACATGCAGACAGGAAAACCAAAATTCACAAATCTACAAATTTGTTTACATACCAGTGAAAGAATGCTTTGAAAAAAAGGAATTTGAGCCTTGTTATGTGCATAGACTATTCATAGAATAATGTGAGATTTCTGATGCTTTTAGCAACAGAAGATACGATGAAAGAAAACCAATGAACTCTCTCAAACCCATCCTCCTTCTTGGTTGATCTTTTCATTTTCTATCAAACTTAGTCAAGGCTAGTAATGCACAGTCATTTAATGCAAGTGGTCTGCTGCCTGTGGTAATTTCTGCCTCATTTGTTAATGACTAAATGTCATAAAATTCAGAGCAAATGAGCAAGCCATAAGAGAAGGGATACAAATAAAGAACAAACTACATCTGAGATGGTAAAAAAATCACAGCTTGTTGTAACTACAGCTTCTCCCCTTTCTTTGTGAGCTAATTCCTCACCAGGCAATCTGCTTGCTCTTCACTGATCAAAAACATTATGCAAACCTGTACATAGTTAGCTCCTTTGAGACATTCTTCCAAACTGCTACTGCCTGTAATGAACTCAGCCTGCACCTTAGCACTGGCACTTCCTCTAAGACAACCTTGATTCTCATATTTGGCCAAGTTTGTCTTGACATTTTCCAGTGCTTTTGAAACCTGAGCAGACACAAAGGAAAAGTGTAAGTGACTCTGCCAGCACAAAGTTACAGTGTTACTGCTTTCTTCTTTTCATATGAAATAAATTTTGTACCTCTAAACTGTGTTGTACAGTAGACCCTCCGAGATAAGACCCTCTCAATTACGACTTCCTCTCGATTACGACCTAAAATCTCATGACGGATTGGGTTTTCTATATGAAAGACCTCCGAATTGCGACTTCCTCCGAAATCCGACATGCGACCCACCCTGGATCTTTGTTCAGTCTTCCCGCCCCTCTGAATTGCGACCCGCCCGCGTGGTTCGAACACGTGTAGTCGTGTAGTTTGACGCCGGTCGGTCTGCCTCATGACAACATCAGCGCAAGCCGCCCGAACCTCGCTGATTTGGCGCATGATTGACAGGCTAGGGTGGGTACTGGGTAGGTCTATCTAGGCCTCTGGTATTTGCTTTTTTTTTCCTCCCCCACGGTGTTTTTCGTACGTGTGGTCATTCGCTCGTTCGAACCGAACGCTGTCACTGACGCAACAGGCCATAAGTTTTATCTAAACCTAGAGTGGTTGGGAGACGAGGGTGGGAAGAAGACCATGTATTGCGTGAGCCTACTACAGACGTAATACTGTCCACAGAAGAAAAAGACCGCACAAACAACAGTAATCTAGCTTTAAAAGTAAGAAGGAAGACAAAAAAAAAAAAAA
>JAWQUT010000165.1:966911-1025625 GCA_033807755.1 Ellobium chinense
AGCTGCAAGCTTACTACTCTGCTATTTTAGTACCAAGAGCTGTTTTGTTTTACAAACATTAAGGGGTTAACGGGAACAATTAAACTGAAGGCCAAATAAAAGTGACTGTAAATGGCTTCCAATGTGCTGAAATTCAAATGGTTAAAGAGTATCTTCAAATGTCTAGATTTTTAAAAATACTGTACATGCAGTTTGCATTTGTACATATAGATCTAGTACTTGCCTCATGATCTGAGCCTGATACTTTGTGATACTCTTTTCAAGAATATACCACAAAAGACAGTGTTTACCTCAGTGTACACCTGTAGAACATCCTTCTTGCGAATAAAGACCACCTGTGATGTAGAGACACCATTCTGATTTCCCCTGTGTCTCTACATCACTGGTTATGCTGTATATAAATGCAATAATAGCCAAATAAATTTGGTGATCATCCTGCGCTAATATCAGTGTGAACCTCTCAGTTAAGACCCCCTCCCAGTTAAGACCTTTTTTATTATCATTTACGAAGGTCTTATCTCGGAGGGTCTACTGTATCTGAGCCAGCAATAGGCAACCAGCTAGTTAGAGTGTCTATACAGATAAATTTACAAGTACACAAACATGCAGATACTAGGAACATTATAGAGTAGAAAAGCTGAAGAGAAAACTTTTAGGTGATGCTCACCTGCTCAGGGTAGATATCGTAGATGGTGACCTTATGACCCCCACCAGCAAATATCATTGCCCAAAACTGACCAATAAGGCCACTGAGGAATGATAATATAATAGAATAGCATTAAGTGTTATGATTCATAAATACTAACAATGGCTCTGTCAAAAAAAATAATGTTTCTCAATCATTATTCCTTATTCACTCTAAAAGAGCCAGCAAACGTTAAGGCTTAAGGACTAGACAAGTTAGGTCTTAAACTCATTCAGTTCACATGATTATAAATTTCACACTCCTGTTGCCTTTCTATTACCACTTGCTTTTCTGCAAATAATAAAAACAGTGACCTTCGGCTTCAATTCTCCTCTTTCCCCTCACCCATACTTTATCTTTTTCTGGTTTCAAAAATTTTTATTTGCTTGCTTGTGTCCTCTCATTTTTATATCTGCTCCCTCTGCAAACAACATGTACATGACAATATTGCTGTTTTGAACCACATTATAATATAATAATAATAATGTGGTTTATAAGTCTCATATCCAGGCTAATGCCCGCTCATGCGACTTCACACTATTATTACCCCAGCAGGCCTGATCACTCTAGGACTTTCTCGGCTCCCTGGGGAGCATACAGTGCCGCTGCCATTTATAGGCGCTGATCACTAGCATTCTGACAATATCTTCCACTGCCTATAGCCAGGTACCCATTTTACAGATGGGTGGACTGAGGAAAATGTGAATGAAATGCTTCCCTAAGGCACTTACAACATGACTGTGGTCAGGAATCGAACCCAAGACCTTTAGACCTTGAGTCCAGCGAGTGTGCAAAATGCGCCTACCTGCCAACAATGGCTATTTTCTCCTTCTGTTCAGCTGATGCCATAACAAAGCCTCTCACTAGGTGATGTACTCATGTAATCTGTAAAAACCCAGAAAAGGTACACCATAACTAATCTACAAGAAATATCACAGCCTTTGGACATTCCTGACAGTCATTAGATCACCATATTATTATTACAAAAACAGTTATGACATGGGTGGTGAGTCTCAAATCAAAGCAACATCATCAAGAGCAGTCCATATTTCCTAATTACACTTTAAAGATCACATCTCATGTAACAAAACCTGTCAAACAGTGCACAAATTCTCACCATATCACTTCATCAGAGAAATGAACAGTATAACCAAAATTACATAGACTAATACACAAACCATGTCTACACATTTTAATGGCCTGAACTTCTGTACGACTCTACGAGTGACACATGTTACTACATCTTAACGCTATAGATGCTTCAAAGCCTTTTCCAGTTCAAGAGACAAAGTCCTACTTCTGGGCATAGAGGGCTGCAGACATTTAGATTAGACACTGTAACTTAAAAATAAAGAGACAGTATCATCTCTGCTGTGTAAAAGTTTAAAGCTTTACCATGCCATGTAATCAAAGAAAGCAATTGCAAATAATTTGACTAGACACAATAATGTACATACTGTACTTCATGCACTGTACTTACACCTCTATAACTAAAATGGTCACATATGCCAGATCATGTGTCTGCCTGGTCAGTGTCAGTCAAGATATGCAGCATAGGACTGCTGAACACGCCCTCTCTCCAATGGTAAGTTAGGAAGACCAAGTACCGTGGCTCAACAACAGTTGAGGCAGGCACTATTCTTAGTCTATCTGGAAGATAAGAGACACTGTAAGACAGAGATAAAATGACAATTGAGGAACAGGTAAACCTACCTGCAGTCAAGATTAAGCAGTCTGGGAAAAAAATTCAGCCCAATAATGTAGCATAATTACATTGTATGCAATTAGGTCAAAATGGCCAAATGAAGGAAAGTCCTTAAATTAGTTGGGGGGAAGGGGGGAGAGGGGAGTGAAAAAAAAAGGTGAGGTGGAGAGATGATAAACTTCATGCATGAACCTGTCAAAGTCAGGATTTGAACCAGTTCCTTGTGGGATAGGTAAATTGAGTGAGAGATGTTTGAGTTTGGTCATGGAGGAGAAAAGAGAATGGATATATTGTGTAATATTTTTATTTTCCTTGGGAAAGATGTTTCCTGCTTTTGTGCTGTTGTAATGTTTTTTGGTTGTTTTTTTTTGGCTGATGGCCTAGTAAACTTTCTGATTCTTTTCCTCTGACTCTGTCTTCTGTGAAAATACTCCACACTAGCTAGTTAACACATTAAGAAAACTAACAGCTGAAAGACAGTTTGATGTCATTCAGGATAAACACTGAGCCAATCATGCTCAGGCAAATCAAAACTTCTTAGTTAAGACCACAGAAATCTGGTATAAATCCATGAAAAGTTCAAAGAATATCCAGTAGCATAAAGCACGACATAATATGTGGACACTGGTGGTGCATATTATACTATTACTATATACTGTATATGTCTAAATCATTAGACTCCTGTCAAATATTGCAAAGTGAAGTCTGTTGCTGCTGTAGCTGCTGTGGAGAAGAAAAGGCATTGCATCGTCGTGTTGTTGTTTTTTTAATCACAATACAAGAATGTCTGGATGGATTACTGTGGTCTTCTGTTAGGCCTACACATTGCGGGCTTGGAACACCAGGTTGCTCTTCTTTCCCTCCTTCCTGCTCGCAAGTAATCACTTTTTTATGGCGTTCCATACTCAGCAAACATTCGCCACACTACGGAACGATCCGGTGTTCGCGAAACAAACCGGATGCACTGAATTAACTGAATACCATCAACAAGTCGTTATTGGTCTGTGGTGTTTAACAAATGTAAGTGTGTTTGTGTAAGCCATCATCAAGACAAAATAATCTAAATAATTTTCGGGAGAATTTTCATGTTATGCTCGCACCAGGCATCTTCTCAAGACCCAGACTGATCTTGACCCAACCATCCTCTCATCACTAATTCAGTTCGTTCCGGAGTTTAATGTTTAGACGTCTAGATCTATGCTGTGTCACATAGGCCGTTCCTTGCGTTGTGGGTAGGCATAGACATTAGACATTAGACTGACGCAAACTCAATGACGCCAGATTCAGATAAATTACTGTAACAGATTACCTAGACTAATGCTGTGACAATGGAAGAATAATAATACGGTTGCACATGCAGTACTCACCTCAGAGCGGTCTAAGGGAGATAAGGATGACAATTCATGCTAGCCATGGCTAGGCGAATTTATCTCCCATCCACTGATACATCCTCAGACTTACTGGAACCAATTTTTGTTTTCTTTCGGCCCTGTTAACATTTTGTGCAATTCTACAAATACCACTGCGGTTTCGGGATATTTCTCCCAGGGAGGTTAAAGTATCTCTTTTGCCAGATTAAGGGGAAGAAAAAGCAGTGTCAACTCCCAAAAATTTTCACAAATCTCTTTCCAAAGTAGTCACCTTTAATTCTGATTTGGTCCCCAGTGATTTGGCTTTCTAACAGTTGCCTGAAATCTCAGCTCGGTGGCTTGATTAAACATGGCCCCTTCTGCCTGCAAAGCGATACAGACCACTTTGTAATTAGTGATTTCTTATGTCTGCCTTCAGTGTATTCTTTTCAAGTCTCGTATCGCCACAGATATTCATTCCACCTGCCCATTAGTCTACATACTCATGGATCCAGCTGTAGAGGCCATGAACATGGCTGAGAAAGGACCACAAAAGAAGGAAGAGATCATGCTGAAGACAGTCCTTGAGGTCTTTGTAAAAATGGTTGTGTGTCGCAGGACAATGACACAGCAGATGAGAGCAGGCCACTTGGTGCCACTCACCATATCAGAAACAATGGTAATGATATAGATATATGGCATTTGTTATACTGGGTATGAAGTTGTTTCCATGAAAACTATCTATTTTGGTTTCCTAAAGTAGACATAAGAGGATGAATCATGAATAAAATAACGAATATGACATGACTGGCCGTGGAGTAATCAGGGAACAATTTTGTGGTGGTGGAGCTGTTGAAGTTTTTCGGTTATGGCATCATTCTATTCATATTTCTTTATTTTTTTCAGTGTACTTGCACCCATTAATCTGTATGAAAAACTTGTTTATCTCTGCCATGGAAGTGAAAGCTACAATGATTTGTTGTATGTATGTTAATTTATCAATTGGTCATAATATTTTTCCAAATAATTTTCTATCTAGGAGGAGGAAAAACCCATGACATTCCCAGTACACAAATCAGAAACCATTAGGAGTGCCAGTTTGCCTTCGAATGTCCACCTTCAGTTGTCACAGGAGCCACATCATGATCGAAACATTCCAGTTTCAATGCATCCATCACATTTACACCAGACGGTGGATGGAGAAACCATAACCTCAGATTTTGAGACTGCTGTGTGCTCATTACCTCGAAATGTGACAAGTTCCTGTTCAGAGAGGTTACTGAAGTCTGCTGCGCCTAATAAAGATTCACAGGAAGCCAACTTACAAAGTGCTGAGGTAGAGAGCACACAGATGCTGTCAAATGTTGGCTCTGACGTAGTTTCACAAGGCTCATCATTGTGTGGTGCTACAGTCACAAGGACAGATGGTGCAATAACCATGGCTGATGAAGAAATGAAACCTGAACGCAGTGAGAGAGTGAAATATGCAAAAGAATGTAAAGGAGAGGGTACCTTTTGTGCACACATTTCAATCCCAGTTGAACCTGTCAGTGTAGATGCTAATGAAGACCATTATATTGACGTTGAAAAGGACATATGCACAGATAAGACACCAGCCCATAGCGATGAAGTTATATATGATAAAGTAAAATGTATAGATTGCCCACACAGTGTTGTAAGTGCTTTTACCCCTTTATCAAGGAAAGAGGTTGTCGGTGCCTATTCTGGTAAGGAAAGATCTACTGAAGTGAAATTAGATATGAAAGACAAAATCATACAACCTATTTCATCGCAGCCTTCTAGAGATGAAGACATTTGCCATGTTTTTGGTTGCCCATTATGTAAAGGTTGGTCTTCTGTTGGCAAATGCAGCCAGAATGTCATGAAAAGTAAATTAAGCTGCCCCTCTTGTTCTAGGGATTTGACAGTTTATCTTACTGGCAAGAGAAATGTTGTTGAAACAAGTAAGCATTCTACTTATGAAGAAATCCATGACACTACAGCTGAGATCTCAGCAGAAAAAACAAAGCATGACAGCATGGATATCATGATTGACAGCAGTGACGAAGACAATCACTCAGATGAAGATGTTGACCGTAATGAAGGCGTGAATGACACCCACATAGATGATGGCTCCTGTAAAATTGACACAAGTATTCTTGCTAAGAGTGGAGGCCATCTTCAGGGAAATTCAAAGGTAACTGTAGCAGAGACATTTCCTCACATTTCACAGAGTTGGACTAACCATCTGTTCATGACTATTGTGGATTAGCTTATTTGTAAAATTTTCATGTGAAAGTGGATTACTGATAATTTCAAGTTAGGAATAATATGAACAAATTCAGTGATCTTACATTCTGCCACAGTAACCAGATGCTGAAATAAAATCAGTTTCAAAATATTAATAAACGTTCAAACCGTCATTTTACTTGTAACTGCTATGTCTTAAAATTTAGAAACAAAACTACCTAATCAATTGATCCTTGTTAACTTCTCAGACCATTTTTTTTTGTTCTTGTGCAGTGACACGGTCAATTTCTGCAGGGAATTTTGGTTGCTCATGAAAACATTTTTCGTAAAGTTTTTATTAAAGTTGTACAGTCAAAGATAGGGAAGACTTAAATTTGGACTTGGCAGCAAGTTTTCAGATCAGCACTATTTTCTTTGAAAGTTTGAAAAAGAATTCACAAAAAAAAAAAATCATTATTTTGAGCTGCAACTTTGCATGTGTATTTAGAGGTGACTATCTTAAGAAGTGTACCAAATGTCAAGAAAATCAAAAAGGTGGTTACAGATTTCTAAAATTTTGGACGACTTGACATGGAATAGAATAGTTTATCTATTATGTATCCATTTCAGATGATGGTTAAACTGTGGAACACTGCCAAAAGAGGGAAGGGTAAACAGAGAGCCTTACACTCCATCAAAATGGAGGGTAAACTGAAGCAGCAGCATCAACAGCAAAAGTTTGAAAGGAAGAAGATTACAGATTTCAAGTGTGAAATTTGTAGCAAAGTAAGTATAAAAGAAGTATAAAAGTTGGACTAGTTGTCCACAAAGCAAGGCATTTAATTTGCTGTAAAGTGTAAATGTTTCTGTGGCTCATTTGAATAGTCATGTGTCTCAGATTTAACTCCTCAAACTATCATGCTTTAGAATTCACATCCTTCAGGTGATGAATTTGGAATTTCTTACATATAATTTAAGAAATTCCAACTTCTTCATAGCCTTTGAAACACAGCTCAAACTCAGTTAGTTAATGAACATCTTGAGCAGTGACCACAAAGTTACTTGCTCTATAATTCACTGTGTTTTAAATTTTGTGTACATTGGCATGTGTATATGTATGTCAAGTGTAATTCTGTGTGTATGCATACATTCCCATGCAGATATAATCTTTATAGTACATGTGTAAAGAAGATTGAATTTTGCATCCCTATTTGGCATCTTGTAGAGTGTACAAGACTTTTCTTTTAGTTATGGATATTTCCATATTCCACAAGTTTCTGTACACAGGACATTTTTGGTAACTCATACTAAATACAGATAATGCTTTCAGCCATTTGCTTTTATACCATTTGTATTGCACAGCAAAATGAATTGAATAAATACCATTTGAAAACTGATTCATCAAATTTTTCACCTTAGATGCTCTTGAAATATTTGTTTTTTGTTTTTTTCTCTTAACTCTTGAAATCCAGTTTGTTTCCTTGCTCATAGATATATGTTTGGATCCATAATTGCAGTGTTGCTCAGATTTGCTAGTAGAATTTCACCTGCCACTAATATTAAGTTCCATGCCTCCAGATTTGTTTGCACAATTATCTTTATGTAAATTTAAGTAAGGTATCATATTTACCTGTGACCAAAATCTTCTTCCATGAGGCTTTTACATGCAACTAGTACTTTTTTCTCCACTTTTACAGTGCTTCTCTAATAGTGCTAATCTGAAGAAACACATCATCAATGTACATGAGAGGAAGCGCAGTCACTGTTGTGAGATGTGTGGAAAGCAGTTCTGTTACAGGTACCATTGGGTGTTTGTGATGTTATTAGAGGCTATCCTGTAATGGGCTGTCTCTGATGAATTGATCCCAGTCCACAGCTATGTGTTACGTCCATCGCTGTCACTCAAGAGTTTTGTCAGTGGGTCTCTCATGGTATCCACCATGAAGAACCTAATACAATAATTGAAGAGGCAAATTTTAGGACTGTGGGAGAAAAAATGTAATGGAATTTCTTCCGACAGCATTAACAGCTGATAATGAAAAATACATTATCAGCTGTCAGTGTTGTATGATGATGTCTTGAATGGACAAATGAGACCATTATTTGCTTTATTCAATACTAAATGCGGAGCACATTTATGTTTAGAATGGAGATAACTTTACTTTATTTCAATTCAGTCAACTGCACCTTCTGCTTAATGCAACATTTTCAAGGAACAGTCTATATATACAGTATAACATTTGCAAATAAACAGCACCACTTGATTAAAGTTGATTACATCTTCAGCTATATGATCATTTTTTTTGTCTCATGAAGTTGCAAAGAAGTTGATGATATAGACACTGTTTCACCTTCTTTGTTACTGGTTGACAGTTTAAGATTTGAATTTGTTTCACAGAAGTTCATTTTTATGGAAGTCTATTAACACAGAGGCATCAGCCATTTTTTTATTGATCCATATTTGTTTCATGTCTTCAGATCTGACCTGGCAGAGCATATGAGTGTACACACAGATGAGCGCAAACACCTGTGTCAAGTGTGTGGAGAGTGCTTCAAAACTTCCCGTTCACTTAAGCTGCATGTCAAGAGAGTGCATCAGATGGCCAATGTCTTTCCCTTTCAGTGTAAAGAATGTGGTGACTATCTTAAATCCAAAGTATCTCTCCAGTACCACTATAAGAGCTTCCACTCAGGCCCAAGAGCAAGACCTTATACCAAGAAGAGAAAAGTGATATCATAGTGTTAAGATCACAAGATTGGATTTGAAGATATGACATGGAGTTACAAATATATAAATCAACTGTCTGTCCATGTGGCCTTTTAGAAATGATTCTCCACAGGGTTATTTTCTTTCTTGCTACACAGGAATCTGAGGGTCAAATGTGATGAAGGGATTAGCAGTCTAATTGATAAGATATTTAATATCAGCATTTTGTCTGTGATTTTGCCTTACAAGTGACATTCTCCTTGTAATAAAGATATAGATATTGCTATGACTGGCAATCCTTGCACACCTCTTCCTGTGATTTCACATCATTTCAGTAAAAATATTACTCATCATGCATCACTTCAGTGAAAATATTGCTCTGTCACTTTCCTATCTCTGTACAGAGCGTGCCATACTTCTTCCATTTCCTGAGCACTAGCCTGTAAAATAAGTTTTAGAGGAACCTTAGAATATGACAGATGCATGTAGCTATACTGACTGATCCCAGGTTGTTTAAATTCATGTTCTGAGGCCTGTTGATCATTACCAATACTGCACTGAGTTTGCTTGTTTTTTAATTTTGGTACTGGTGAAATATGAAAGAACTTTTTTCAAAGTTTGCAAGTGATGTCTTTCAAACAGATGTCTTTCACTGACAGACATTGTCAACATCTATGCCTGGTTCATCCTCATAAATGCAATGTGGCAACTGTCTAAAAATATTGATTGTTATATATGTGAGCTGGGGGGGGGGGNNGGAAGATTAGAGTGGGATGCTTGAGGGGAGATAAAAGGGACTAAAGTATCTCTTACTTGGGTCAAAGCAATCCGGCTGACAACACCAAGTGTGAGCCGAGGGGAAAGATTATTTGGGATGATGTGTAGGGTAGGGGCTATTGGGAACGACAATGCCAACAGGAGAGTGAACTATGGGAGAGGGGTGTCTTAAATCAAGGATGCACGTGGGGTTTCAATGGGCACATTTACAAATACACAATGCTGCTGGTAAGATTGAGGACTTTTATCAAATTAGATCAAATTATACACCATAAAGTTGATAGCAATAAAAAGCAAGACCCAACCAGAGGCAGGCAATTCAAGAGACACTCCGAAATTACTTCGACTTCACTTTAATCCATGCTACAATTCTGGGGCTAGTCAGCAAAACAAATCTAAGGAAAATGGGTGTTCATTCTATCAGCATCATCTACAAACTGACACAAACTCTAAGTGAGTGTCCCGCACTGACCACCACCAAAATTTCCATCTTATTCCCAAACAAAAGTTAGTGCCCAGTCATTTACGTAAAAGATCATGTATTTTGAAAACAGAAAGAAAATATTTCAAGGGAGAAGATGGCAACATATCTCATTAGCTAACTTCAGGTTTACATCATTATATTTTAAAGATGTTGGCTGTGATGAAGGTGTGGATGACACCCACAAAGATGGTGGCTCCCATGAAACTGACACAAGCATTCTTGCAAAGAGTGGAGGCCATCTTCAGGGAAATTCAAAGGTAACTGTAGCAATGATATTTTCTCACATTTTACAAAATTGGACTAACCATCTGTCCATGAGTATTGTTGATTAGCTTATTATTAAAATTTTCATGTCAAATAATCTCAAGTTAGGAATAATATGAACAAATTCAGTGATCTTAAATAATGCCACAGTAACCAGATGCTGAAATAAGATCAGTTTCAAAATATTCATTAAAGGAAGACTGCACCGTCCTACAGACCATATTAAAACATATGATACCCTATTATTCCAATAAAACAGTCTTTCAAGTGTATGTCATAATGATATGATGCCTCTGCTGGCCCCAGACAACCCATTGGGTCACATTATCCAAAGTCCGAATTGTTACAACCGCTATGCCCATGGCGGCCATAAGCTTACGTGAAATATGTTCTTGCCACATGGCCAAGCTGTCTAGCCAGTGCTGTGCGGACAGGTGATAGCATGTTGGTATGAATGTTTTAATTCCTCTGTGAACAGTAGATATGCCAAACAAAATCATGCTGAGGCAACAAAAAAGCAGAATACTTTTTCTGGCTTACTCTATCAAACTTTGCGTTTTAATTTGGAATACCAGAACCTTAATTAAAAGCTGAATAAAACATTGTGAGGTAGAGGTGTCTGCAGCTGCTGGAACATAAGTGACGTCAGCGTTTTTGCCACGGGCTTCCACAGATTGGGGAAGGGGAATAATTCTGGACTTAAGGGCCAAACCCGGTAACTCTAGCTCTCCTTATTGGGTCGTATTACATGCGCGCATGGTTGCAGAATAATGCTCTTCCGCCGCAAAATTGACTCAGTGGGCACCATAGATAATTTTTAAAGAGGAAAGGTATTGAAAAGTGGAAAATTATTTTTGATGTGCATGTCCTACTTTAAGTGTTCAAACTCTCATTTTACATGTGACTGCTATGTCCTAAAATTTGGGAGAAAAACTACCTAATCAAAATTGAACCTTGTTAACTTCTCAGACCATTTTTTTTATTTTTGTTGTTGTGCAGTGACTTGGTCAATTTCTGAAAGAAATTTTGGTTGCTCATGAAAACATTGTTTGTAAAGATTTTGTTAAGGTTGTACAGTCAAAGATGAGGAAGATTGAAAGTTTTGAGATCAATGATCAGCACTATTTTCTTTGAAAGTTTAAAAAAGAATTCACAAAAAAAGAAAAAAAAATCAATATTTTAAGCTGCAGATTTGCATGTACTCTAGAGGTGACTATTTTAAGAAGTATACCAAATTTCAAGAAAATCAAAAAGGTGGTTACAGATTTCTAAAATTTTGGACCACTTGACATGGAATAGAATAGTTCATCTATTAAGTATCCATATCAGATGATGATTAAATTGTGGAACACTGCCAAAAGAGGAGAGGATAAACAGAGAGCCTCATACTCCATCAAATTGGAGGGTAAACTGAAGCAGCAGCATCAACAGCAAAAGTTTGAAAGGAAGAAGATTACAGATTTCAAGTGTGAAATTTGTAGCAAAGTAAGTATAAAAGTTGGACTTGTCCAGAAAGCAAGGCATTTTAAATTGCTGTAAATTATATAAGTTTCTATGGCTCATTTGAATAGTCATATGTCTCAGATTTAACTCCTCAAACTATCATGCTTTAGAATTCACATCCTTCAGGGGATGAAATTGGAATTTCTTACACATAATTTGAGAAATAATTCTCAGTTCAAACTCAGTTAGTTAATGAACATCTTGAGTAGTGACCACAAAGTTACTTGCTCTATAATTCACTATGTTTTAATTATTTTGTACATTACACGTGTGTATGTATGTCAAGTGTAATTCTGTGTGTGTGCATACATTCCTATGCAGATATAATATTTTAGATACATGTGTAAAGAAGATTGAATTTTGCATCCTTATTTGGCACCTTGTAGGGTGTACAAGACTTTTCATTTAGAGTATGGATATTTCCATATTCCACAAGTTTCTGTACACAGGACATTTTTGGTATCTCATACTAAATACAGATACATGCTTTCAGCCATTTACTTTTGTACCATTTGTGTTGCACAGCAAAATGAGTTGAATAAATACCATTTGAAAACTGATTCATCAAATTTTTCATCTTCGATGCTCTTGAAATACATTTTTTTGTGTTTTTCACTTAACTCTTGAAATACAGTTTGTTTCCTTGCTCATAAATACATGTTTGGATCCATTACTGCAATGTTGCTCAGATTTGCTGATAGAATTACACCTGCCACTAATCTTAAGTTCCCTGTCTCCAGATTTGTTTGCACAATTATCTTTATGTAAATTTAAGTAAGGTATCATGACCAAAATTTTCTTCCATGAGGCTTTTACATGCAACTAGTACTTTTTTCTCCACTTTTACAGTGCTTCTCTAATAGTGCTAATCTGAAGAAACACATCATCTTTATACATGAGAAGAAGCGCAATCACTGTTGTGAGATGTGTGGAAAGCAGTTCTGTTACAGGTACCATTTGGGTGTTTGTGATGTTATTAGAGGCTATCCTGTAATGGGCTGTCTCTGATGAAATGATCCCAGTACACAACTGTGTGTTACTTTCATTGCTGTTGCTCAGAGTTTTGTCAGTGGGTATGACATGCAGCCCACCAAGTAGAATATTATACAATAATTGAAGAGGCAAATTTTAAGACTGTGGGAGAAAAAAAAGTGTAGAATTTTTTCCTACAGCATTAACAGCTGATAGTGAAAAATACATTATCAACTGTCAGTGTTGTATGATGATGTCTTGAATGGAAAAATGAGACCATTATTTGCTTATTCAGTACAAAATGCAGAGCACATTTATGTTTAGAATGCAGATAACTTTACTTTATTTCAATTCAGTCAACTGCACCTTCTGCTGAATGCAACATTTTCAAGGAACAGTCTATATACAGTATAAGATGTGCAAATAAACAGCACCACTTGATAACACCTTCAGCTATATGATCATTATTTTTGTCTCATGAAGTTTCGAAGAAATTAATGATATATGACCTCAGACACTGTTTCGCCTCCTTTATTACTGGTTGACAGTTTAAGATTTGAAGTTGTTTCACAGGAGTTCAATTTATGGAAGTCTATTAACACAGAGGCATCAGCCATCTTTTTATTGATCCATATTTGTTTCATGTCTTCAGATCTGACCTGGCAGAGCATATGAGTGTACACACAGATGAGCGCAAACACCTGTGTCAAGTGTGTGGAGAGTGCTTCAAAACTTCCCGTTCACTTAAGCTGCATGTCAAGAGAGTGCATCAGATGGCCAATGTCTTTCCCTTTCAGTGTAAAGAATGTGGTGACTATCTTAAATCCAAAGTATCTCTCCAGTACCACTATAAGAGCTTCCACTCAGGCCCAAGAGCAAGACCTTATACCAAGAAGAGAAAAGTGATATTATAGTGTTAAGATCACAAGATTGGATTTGAAGATAATAATGACATGGAGATATAAATAAACTGTCTATCCATGTGGCCTTTTAGAAATGATTCTCCACAGGGTTATTTTCTTTCTTGCTACACAGGAATTTGAGGGTCAAATGCGATGAAGGGATTTGCAGTCTAATTGATAAGATATTTACAGCATTTTGGCTGTGATTTTGTCACACAAGTGACATTCTCCTTGTAATAAAGATATATAGATATTGCTATGACTGGCAATCCTTGCACATCTCTTCCTGTGATTTCACATCATTTCAGTAAAAATATTACTCACCACACATCACTTCAGTGAAAATATTGCTCTGTCACTTTCCTATCTCTGTAAGTTAGTGTAAGCAGCATGCCATACTTCTTCCATTTCTGGAGCACTAGCCCGTATTATAATTCCTTAGGATATGACAGATGCATGTAGCTATACTGACTGATCCCAGGTTGTTTAAATTCATATTCTGAGGGCAGTTGGTCATTACCAATACTGTATTGAGTTTGCTTGTTTTTTTAATTTGGGAGTGGTGAAATATGAAAGAACTTTTTTCAAAGATTGCAAGTGATGTCTTTCAAACCAAGTGTGAAACTGACAGATATTATTAACATCTATGCTTGGTTCATCCTCATAAACGCAATGTGGCAACTGTCTAAAAATATTGATTGTTATATACTCACGATCAAAAGTAAGTATACACCTCAATCATAACCCATAGCAAAAAGACAACGTGACAAGGGGAGGTAAAAAGTGTGTTGTTCAAACCTGGGGTTTCTTTTCAACAAAGTTCACGCAAATGGAACCTCTTTGTCTCGAATCTGGGGTCTGAAGTCCCATATTTTGTGGAGGAGGGTGAAAACAAAAAATCAGACTCTTCGCCCATAAATAAGTCCCAACTAAAACGATGCAGAATCTTGGCAGCTTACCTTGTCCGTCGCATTTTGAACTGTAAAGGTCAAGTCACACTTGAAACTAGTCTAGTACCTTGTGTGCCCTCCGGCGGCATTAATCACAGCAGTGCATCTGCGCCGCATCGAGTTGATCAATGTTGCCAACTGCTGCTGTGGAATGTTGTTCCATGCCTGTGTCAGTGCTTGAAGTAGTTGGTGCTGGTTCTGTGGTGGGGGGACCATGGCTTCGACTTCGCGCCCAATGATGTCCCAGACGTGCTCTATAAGGTTGAAGTCTGGAGAGACGGCAGGGCAGGGGGTGAGGACGTTGATGTGCTGGGCTACCAGGAACTGCTGGGTCACTTGAGTTCGGTGGGATGGGGCGTTGTCGTGCTGGAGAGTGAATCCAGGGTGTTGATTTAAAAACGGAATAGCGTGAGGCTGGAGGATGGTGGCTGTACACCTCGCTCCTGTCAGAGCAAGAGGAACATGAACAAGAGACTGTGATCTCTGGTGATGCCGCCCCATACCATCGCCTTCCCATAGCCTCTATTTGGGGCCTCGTGGATGCACTGGGGCAGATACCTCTCGTTGGTTCACCGATAGCAACGCATGCGTCCATCATGTCTCCCAAGGACAAATCTGGATTCATCTGTAAAAAGAACAGTAGCCCATTGTTGTCTTGTCCAGGCGGCATGAGTACGAGCCCACTGTAGGCGGGCCTGGCGGTGATGGGGCTGCAGAAGAGGCCGCTGCAGGGGGCGTCTCGCTCTGATGCCATAGGCAAGGAGGCGGCGTCGGACTGTGTGTCTGCTTATAGCTTGATATCCGGGAAAGTTCTGGGCTGTTTGTGTGGCAGTTTGGAAGCGGTTCCGAAGGTGCTGGGTACGGATAAACCGGTCTTCCCTTGGATTCGTAATTCGGGGTCTCCCACTTCTAGGCTGTTCAGTAACTGTCCCAGTGACAAGAAAACGTTGCTGCCAATGGTAAATTGTCCGTCTTGTTACATTGAACATCATAGCAACCCTTCTGATGGACACATCGGCTTCCAGGTGTCCAATGGCGCGAGCATGCTCTTCCGCACTCAAGTGTGGCATGGTTAACACTGAAGAGAAACTAAACTTTTCTCTTGATTTGAAGACTGCTTGAGTGAACAAGTAAATCCTAAGTGAAAATTCAACTCTACATATCACGTTATGACCACTAGATGCAATTAGGTCAAAACAGCACGTGCACATGGGGGCGAGTGAACCAATCGCGCGTTCGTAGACTTTATGTTTTGAAATCATTCTGAACATTACTCACAACAATCCCTGCAGACCACTTTGTTCTAGGTCCATGCCCTACATAATAACAATGTAAACAAAACTGTATACTTACTTTTGATCGTGAGTATAATATAAAAAAAAAATTTTCTGGTGCTGTATTTTTTTTTCTGCAATATCATTCTTTGCCAAAGGTTTTACAGCAACATACTCCGCACCGAAAGGATTCATTATAGTTTCTTAGTTCAGTCCATAGAAGAATGTTTAGCATCATTAGATATGATACAAAGAGGGTAGGAAATGAAACCTTGCTTTGTGCATGGGTAAAGCTGTAGGGATTAGTGTCTATTTCAGGTCAGTTCTTCTTTACAGACACAACAATTGCACATCTCAAAGGGTGCTTGCGCAAAGGCCTTCATATACTGACACGATCATTGTGCAGGCACCCCTCGATATTCTTTCAGTTCAACTTGTGCAATGAAAGTCAGTTTTTGCAGATTATGCTGTAAGTTATCTAATTAAAAATGAAGGAGAGTCAAATTCATCCCTAACTGCTACACGAGTTCAGAGTTGCAAAACAATGCTTTGATAACCCTTTGAATTCTTCAATTTCTTTATGTTCACCCAACAATAAATCTCTGATGATCAATTAGTTTATTTGAGTAAATTATCGTGCACCTATTGGTGTTTTGTTTCTTTGATGTCTCAATTTATATTTAAAGAGAAAAATAATGACATATGCCATATAAAATAAAGAATGTTTCTCACTGGATCTGAGATGTCATGGATGTGTCTGTCATGTGGTGGAGATGCACAAGTAATAGATGAATGTGTTCAAAACACTGTTTTGTTATCATTTGCAGTGAGTAATTACATTAGTCTGTAATTAACAGCTTTTGATCTGTATTCGTTATGAAAAACATAATTTTTTAATAACAGTACAGTTGACTCCGCTTAATCGCCCTTCCTCAGGAGCACGGAAAAAGTGGGCGATTAAGCGGAGAAGCGATTAAGTGGAGAAGGTAATTTCGACCATATTTTTGGTAATGGGGTTAAATTTCTTTGATGTCATGGTTTGATATTGTGCATTGACACCTTCTCTTCGCCAGTCTCAGGACAGACTCGAGTTTGATAGTGTTGTAGCGCACAAAATATTTGATCTCGGCAGTCTCTCTCATTGGCCACATCGCAGTAGCCCAGCAGATAATAAGGAGTAGGAAGGCATGGTAGGGATAGACGGTTCATTCACATGACACGCTCTCTGATCTAACCGAAATCCACCAGACAGTTGCAATCAAGGTGTGGGGGGAGGAGACTATACCACGGCTTTCGGTGCATTAGCATTATCGGACGGGCGAAGGCAGTGATGCATAGCGTGGGACGAAGGGGGACAAGAGGAGGGGGAGGTGGGGAGGAAAAGCTTATCACACCTATTTTGGGGAAGCAGCTGTCACTCAGTCAACCGGTCTGCCATCCGTCGCGTAGTTAAACTGTCTGTGTACATTATTTGTTTGTCAGCTGTAACCCTTCAACCGCTGATCTTTGAATTCACGGGCGCTGAAGAGTGGTCGATTATCCGGAGTGAGAGGCGATTATCCAGTGACTTTTATAGAGAAAAAAATTCGGTTACCTGAGAAACGGGGCGATTAAGCGGAAAAGGCAATTAAGCGGAGGGCGATTAGGCGGAGTAGACTGTTTTAATAGTAGTTCCAACATTTTCGCATGTTTGTCATGACTATCATTATGCCCTTTCGGTATCTCTGTTATAAAACAAATATCATTCGTGCCATCAGATACACTCTCGACTTCTGTCCCGTCCACATTCCAAATTGAACAAAAAAAAAATTGGGCGTCCTTCTGTTTACTCTTCACTTTTGCTTTAATCCCACCACCACCCCTTTACACTTTTTCCTACCATCACACCCCATCCCGCCCCTCCTCTCCCTATAGGGGGTCACTTCAAAAAAATAAAAAATTTATAGCCAACACACGCATGTTCATTAGTGTATGTTGAGGGATCACTTTAGAAAAAATTTCTTGTTCAAAATCCAAACCACGTTTTCTTTGGCTAATAGGCAGAATTGCCAAAATGGCTATTAAGACGCCAAATTTGGCTTGGTTTCAAGTTTCGTGACTTTTATTTTTACGCCATTGCGTAGTTCTTTCTAACAACTTTTTCTGTTTTGGCTTTCTTCTAAAAGCGGAAATATTAGATCTATGTATGTAATTTCAATAAATTTTCTCACCGTTTCCAAGTAAAAGCAACATGTCTTTTTCATTTAAAACCTGGGGCAAGAGAACTTCGAATGCACATTTCGAGACTGAGGTGAGATAATATTATTTTTAAAAGAGTCCATAAACCATTGTCTAGAAGACTGCATATGCAGACTATGTAACCCTCATCTGCATATGCTATTTCCAATCTAGGCTATGTTGTATTTGTGAGTTTTGCAAAAAAAAAAACACCAAAAAACTACGCGACTAGCCAAAGCAGTTCATTCATATCATCATTAAATGATGTTTCAGTCTTCCATTATTGTGCTAACTGCAAAATCACTCCTTTTTTGTTTTTTCATTAGAGATTTAAAAAAAGGCAAGATGACTAAAGTCAAGATGATTTATGACATTTGTTCATCAATATTAAAAAGAAAAAGGGTTATACAAGAATTCCAGTAGACACCATGATTAAAAGACATACATTATTTTGAGCAGTTATACTATAAAGAAGCTATGCAAGTCATGCATAGCCCATGCAAGTCCATGGTTTTGGATGTCACAGCTACGGTCAATACACTCTGCACTTTACTTTTCAGCTCTTTCAACAATGGTGGAGGGGGAAATGGTTATTGGTCAGTTGCCCCTTTGCATACACCAGACATAGCAAGAAAGTGATGATAAGTGGTGCCAGAAGGAGAGATGCAACAAAAGACGATCACACCCCGTCTGAGACTGGGAACAGTGGGAAAAGATGTTGGAATACATGGCAATCGGTTGATAGCCACGTGCAGACATTATGCACCAATATGTTCACCTAAAGATGAAATGATACAAGTAACTTGTCCGGTTTTTTTTCTCCCCCCCCCCAACACCCTCTCTNCTCTCTCTCTCTCTCTCTCTCTCTCTCTCTCTCTCTCTCTCTCTCTCTCTTTCTCTCTAGCATTCCACGTTCTGGAAGACAAGTCACAAAGTGGAAATAGGATATCGTATGTGTAGACAACGGATCATATAGCCTGTATAGCATCGTCTCGAGTCTAGAGTTTAGACTTCTGGTTACATACTTATGTTTTATGTCGTTTCTCACTTTAAAAAAAAAAAGAAAAAAATGGGCACTTTTGACGGTTTTGATTGCCTTTTTGCCCTCAAAGTTTGGCTTGGCTTCTTCGTAAAATCCGACCTAGTAACATTGCCACTTGCCGGTTCCGGTTATCTGAAAAAGAAAGCACAGTCCAGTGTTCTAGGAACTAATAGCTTTGTTCTTCTAACCCACTGTCGTTCCTTGAAGGATATGAGGTGAGATGAAATGTGCGGAGGTTCTTTGGCGAGACATGACATAGTCTATGTTGTATAGCACCATTTCTTTGAATTGCTAATTTTATCATAAATGTTTATATTTCCGAGGCCAAAATGTTAGCATTGTCACCTGTTATCGATAGATGACGACACGAAGTAGTGTATCTAGACTAGTCTCACTAGTCTAGATCTAATCCAAGACTGCACATTCTAGACTATGGCAGAGATAAAATATGCACATATGGCAGAGATGAAATGTTCAGCTATAGAGAGGCATTTGAATGAATGTCATTTGTGCAGTACTTTTCCAAATCGGAGTGGTTATCCGCACAATTGTACGAATAACTCACACTGGTTATCCGAACAATATTGTACGTACAACCGGAGTGGTTATCCGCACAATTGTACTAATACACTGGTTATCCGAACAATAATAATATTGTACGTACAAATGCTGCACAATTGTACGAATAACCATTGCTGTTTTAGTGTTTATTCGCACAACTATTTTCTTTAAAAACAGCGCAGTTTGACGCAAAATGATAAAAGCGATATCGGAAGCGCTCTTCGATCATCATATGAATATAAAATTCTCTCTCTCTCTCTCTCTCTCTCTCTCTCTCTCCAATTAATGTGGGCATGTTAAACGGCCTTCTAGTATAATACTTGGTCTTTACATTAATAAAATAAGCCATCACCATGCGGCGTCCATGCAGAGGCGATCAAAAAGAATAAAAATGCCACAAAGGATGACTCGCCCATCTGGGTATTTAATTTTGGTGACTGGCTGTCTGGTTGATAGAAGGATTAAATAGAATAATAATAGACCTAAGCTTTCCATAAATAATAAGTAAAAATTATTTATCAGTCCCGACACTGTGAGAGGGTGTTGTGCATACAAACAAATACCCCTGGCAAACGCTGGCTCATCAAAGCGGATTAGGATGCCGACAAAAGATAACGTAATCTGCCTGCCCATGTGTATTAACTATAGCTATCTTATTGGTAGCGACAAACTTGACGACGGACTGCACTTAGTAGTTCTTATTAAGCTCTTTGCGCATGTCCTATGCGGCAGACATGAAACGATTTTAAGGAGACGCTCCGAAACTTTCAAAGGGAAAATAATAATGATGACCTCAGATCTCTTTGCACTGCTTCTACTCCTGTCATCAGTCACCCCGATCATAAAGTTTTTTATTTGTCCCTTCCACATGGTAAGAATCATCACAAACAGAAAGTCATCATCATCATCATCATCATCATCATCATCATCAAAGTCGCTAACAGTTTTGTCTGTGCAATATTAATATTATGTGCCCCTAGTTATATTTATAATGTTAACACCTGTTTCAGATGTACAGTATTATGTTATTCCTGCACAAAACTACTTTTTTAACAGCTGACATACCTATAATAAAATTTGTTAAAATATCACTTACGGGTTGACCATGCTATATTTTGCAAAAAATTTGCGCAAAATGGCAAAATTTGCAAAAATTTGCGGCCGCGAATTCCTGCGGGGACAGATAACTACATTAAATTATAATTACTTTTACAAAAGTTATCTTGAAAAAAAGTTGTAGACTTTTTTTTTTTTGGAAACACCCTGTACTTTCTTTTGGACAGAAATAAAACAAAACATTATTGCCGTAAAATCGATGAATTGAAAGAGAGAAGAACAATCTATAAGTTTAAAAACGCAAAAGCACGAAGAAGTAATACAAGTAACCGACAAAGAAAAGGTAAATTGAACAGAAGAAGAGGTTGAAAAAAGAGCAAAGAAGAGAGGAAAAATAGTGAGGGGGAGAGAGACAGACAGACAGACAAACACAAAAATTTTGGGCTGATGCAATTAAATAATTATTGATTTAAGAAATATACGTTGTAATTAGATTCTCTATATATGTATAAAGAATGAAAAGAAAAATAAAATCTGATCCGAAAATTCAAGCCCACAAAAACCAATACATCAATAAATGAGAGGCAAAGCCGGCAAAATAATTAGAAACAAAACTAAACCAATGTAATTAGATCTATATGTATTGTAAAAGCGCTACGCCATAGAATAAATACAAGAGAGGGTGTGAGAGAGCGAGGAATGAAGAGAAAAAAAAGAGAGAGAGAGATGTGTGCGTTGAAATCTATAAATTAATTGAAATGTAATATTTTATGTAAAACTATAATAAAAACGAGCCCAACGATTCAGGTCCCGTAAGAGGGAAACGTAAAAATAACATAAGGCGGTCAAACATTTAGAAGCAAAATCAAATCTATGTAGAAAAGAAGAAGAAAAGAAATAATAAAAAGAAATGGAAAAAGTACCATGCCACAGAACATAAAAGAGGGGAGAGAATGTGTGTGTGTGTGTGTGTGTGTGAGAGAGAGAGAGAGTGAGAGATCGAGAAAAAGAAGAGATACGATGAGATAAAGAAGACAGAGAGAAAAAAGGAGATAGATAGATAGATAGATAGAGAGAGAGAGAGAGAGAGAGAGAGAGAGAGAAAAGAATTGTAGATCTACATTGAAATC
This sequence comes from Ellobium chinense, assembly GCA_033807755.1. NCBI lineage: Eukaryota > Metazoa > Mollusca > Gastropoda > Ellobiida > Ellobiidae > Ellobium > Ellobium chinense. The sequence continues at coordinate 988,719 of JAWQUT010000165.1, forward strand.
TATTAAAAGAGAGTGAAAATATGTAGATATCTCTATCACTCTCAGGTAAACGGTAAACCGTCTTTTCATTCAGTAAACAGGGTAACCTTACCCACCTAGCAACAACCACAAATGTTATACTTGAGTGACTAAACCTCACCTATTCTGAGTCTGCACATATCTAAGCCTTTGAATTTAAAATCCACCCCCCCCCCCTCCCCCCATGGCCAGTTTTCTGATTCTATAGGAACTATTAAAATTGCATATCAAAATGCCAGGTGCTGTTGGCATCTTCATACCTATAGTTATTCAAACTATTGTACGAATAACCAGTTATAGTTATTCGAACAATTGTACGAATAACCAGTTATAGTTATTCAAACAATTGTACGAATAACCAGTTATAGTTATTCAAAGCGTCCTTTCCAAATACTCGTAATCAACAGCTGACTTGCAATTTGCAAATTGCATGGCTTCTAATAAGTTCTAAGCAGCTGTAAAAACTTGGCTATGTCGAAGGACAGCACCGCAACGATAATGATACAGTTCATTTAGTCATAGACAAGTCATGGACTAGATCAATATTTCGACTAAATCGGTGCTGTTGTTAGAGAAAGCCGAAAACTCATTGAGACTACATAATTGTGTTCAGTGTAGTGTTGGGTTGGTTAAATTAATGAAGTCAGGGACAAGATGAATATTAATCTTGTGTTACTGTTAGTTAGATCAGACATCTAGATCTAGTGTAGCTAATTAATCAATCTTGCACTCACTCGGTACCAGCATTAAAGCTGAATGAGAAATAGAACCATGGCTGTATGCAGAAAACTCTGCTAACCCCCTGTCATTGTCATGGAACTGGACCCCAAAATGTTTGCTCTAAAATAGTGTAAAAGGCACGAAAACTGTCTCACACTGACTCACAGTGTAGTGGGCTTTTTAGCATTGTTATACAATTAGTAAGGATGCAGAGCATCTTTGGCATACCTAGGACACCTAAGCGGAAATAGATTTAGTCTTAGTTCTTGCTCATTTATAAGTCTTATTATCATTTTGTTTCGGTTTTGGTTAATCTTGTTAGCCTTCTTTATTTATGAATTTAATCTTCTTTCAAATGACATCAGCAAAAGTTTATTTGCCTGCATATTTTTTAGGGCAGGATTTCATGAATTAGTCAAACATGTCAATTCTGGTATCTTGGACATCTCGGGACAGAGTCTGAATACCTCTGGGTCAGCCCAAACGCTCCCCTCTAAAACATTGCTAGACTAGCCCATGGGAAATAACGGGCTGAAAGATAGAATTATTTAGAATATAAAGTCTTTTCAGTATCTAAATAAAGAACTTTCTCTTGAAATCAACAGAAGTGATTGCCTTAGCCCAACAAGTGACTTACTATACTATCAGTTCCAGTTAACCCCTGAAATTGCCAATACTGGATCTGGGAATGCCAGGACGAAATAAAAAACGAATATCATAAATTTCACCCAGAAACCAGGGGGTTAAAAAGTAGAAATCACAAGCAAGAAAATAAAACAGACACACCTCACTACAGACACACGGAGCAATGACAAAGGGGAAAATAAACATGTTCTACATCCTTAAAACACAGCTGTATATGTTATTGCAGACCCAACCGCGGAAGACCAGGAATGCGAGGAGGAATGAGAGGACCAGCACGACCTTTTGGTGGACCCCCAGGCCCGTAAGTTTCATATATATTTAAGTTAAGTGAAAGTTTGTCTTAGATTGATATCTGTTCATAGCTTATACAATTTCTTGGTGCATATATTACAGTTTGCCTAGCTCAAAATCATAGTAGAGATCCATTCTAGTGTGCAGTATGCTGGAACTTCTTATTACACTAAAATTTTAATGCCACTATCACTGTTTACTTGTAGGAATAGAGTGATAAGATATGGAAATGTATTTTATTTATTGTTTTTGTTTCAGGTTTAGACCTTTCATACCTCATATACCATTTGATCTTGTTCAGGTAAGAAATTTGAATGCTTTCACATTATTGTAGCAGCAAAGAAGAGTTCTGTAAATATTTGTGATGGTAGGGTGTGGTGGTAAATAAGCATGCCAAAGAAAATACAGTCGAGCACAGAAAACTCGAACACACTAATCTCGAATTCACGGAAATGTCGAACGCTGTTATCGGCCCCTTTTAAATGCCTCTGTTTTCTTTGTATTGTTAACACGATTTTCTTGAACCCTCAACACGCATTTCTCGAATGATTTCATCATCATCTACCAGATCTCAAAGCGGCAAAATGACCGATAAAGCCTTTCTTTGTCTGGTGTTGCTCGTCCCAGGCTGTGGGTGATAAGGGAAAGGTGTGCGGGAGGGCCGTGGTGATGGGTAAGGGATCAAGACAATGCTTTGTGTGGCTCTACTGAATCAGCGGGAGGGGGATGGTATAGTGATTGAGCATGCAGAGTGACCTGGTGGGTGGTGGACTAGGTCAACACGTGCTGCGATAAATTGCGTCAAACATGATGCGATGCGCACATAGTGACGTGGCGGGGCGATAGGTAATAGCAGACTAGCAATAGTGCCACTCCTAATTTCTTTCTTTTACTTGCATAACGTCGAACACATCAGGATTACACTTTGCACCGAAGTTCGATTTACTCTACCGCTAGCAATGGCAGAGAAAAGAAAACTCACGTGTCTCACTCTTGAAACAAAGTGTGAGATATTGGCAGAAGTGGACAAGAAGATTTTGAGTAAGGGAGACATTTGCAAAAAAATATGGCATTCCCAAGTCAACACTCTCAACGTTCATTGTCATAATTTAATGTGAATAATTCTAATTATGTTAGGATCAGAGCAGATTAGTGTTGTGTGGTAATCTCTCCTTACCAGTCCCTCTAGTCCACGGTAATTGTGAAAATATTGCCGTCACGGAAATCTCGGATTATGGAAATCTCGAACACTTTTTTCGATCCCGCAGAAATTCGAGTTTTCCGTGCTCGACTGAATATTGTGATACATATCTCATGATCTTGAGTGTCGTGAACTCGAATACCCAACTTGCTTGTTGCAAAGCTCCAGTGTTTAAATTTTAAAGGATGAATTGCAGTTTGATAAAAACATTGTTTTCTTGAATTGGGTACCATTTTAAAGTTTACTGCAGTAGGCAGATGAACATGTTTATAAATCTCTGCAGTAAAGAAAGATGTTGATATCTCATAAGTCATGAGCTTTAGACACTTTAGAGGATAGAATAGACATATGCTATTCGCCTGTATCCTATGCTGGTATCATTTTTTAAACTGCTCCTATGTGTCAAGGATGAGAACTGAACCCAATATTTTGGGCTAGGTTTAATATAAAGTTCTGTGGCTGAAGTCATTTTTTTCTTTTTCAGTGTGAAAATGCCTTTCCCCGAGCAAAGCCAGCCCCTGATGAGAAAAACCTCACAGATGTAAGGCAGTTACCAGGTTTTTTTGTGTATTGTGGCATTATGGTGCTTTTTGCTTTCCAGACTTCATGTTGAGTTGGGTGGCACCTGTAATTATAATCAGAGGTTCATACAGGTCCGGTCTTAAACTGCAGCCTGTGTGGCAGAATGGTTACAATGTTGGATTCAGAATCAGAAAGTTCGTATTCAGTCCCTTACATGAGCATGCTACATATGCCTTGAGAAAACATTTCCTTCATAATTTCCTCTGTACACAGTACATTGTCTAGCTTTCAAATGGGCATCAGACTATAGTAAAGGTAGAGAAAATACAGTCAGGACTCTGGTGTTCTGGCCTGTTAAATAAATGACAGTAGCACTGTATGCTTCTCAGGGAGTTGAGAAAGTTACTGAATAACCTGGCTTGCTGGGTTAATAATTATTGAAATTGCATGAGCAGATATAAGCCTAGATAGGAGACTTATACAGCTCATTAATATCACAATATTATTCTGTGATGTTTTTTTTTTTTTCACCACAAAGCTCAGTGCCCTGTTTCCTGTTCTGTACAAATCTGATCCTCAACTGCATTAATGAGTGAGCATGTCAATTTTGCAAATATATGTTCACTATATCTAGTATTTGTTTCTTTGCAAATGTTAGGGTCGAATCTACTCTTTGTTTTTATTTTAACTACATAATTGATTGCAGGGGTTTTCAGTGTTGACCCACATGAAGAAACATCTGTTTGCAGCTTTATTGTGTAAAGTCAAAAGTGCATCGTGATAGAGAGCAAAACATTCTATAGTAATTTCATCAGTAACAGTTCACAGTGGTGAGCTTAGAATTATAAAACTGAACTAAGCACATGACAAAGAGAATGTCGACCCTAACTGCAGTATGCTGGTAACTGAATCCTACACACCCCCCCTTTCTGAAAGAAGCTTTATTCCAAATATTATCAGGCTTTACTCAAGAGACACACAGACCTTACACCATCTTCTGCAGAACAGGCCTCCATTCTTGCCCTTGTGACCAAAGTTCAGGGAATTCTGGACAATCTGGTTATTGCACCTGCAGGCTTTGAAGCTGCTGTAAGTATATATGTTTGTCCTTTCATAGTCCTTACAAGTTTTATTGATTACTTTATGATCGAGCAGTATAGCCTGCATGTTTCTTGGTACTAAAAGTGTAATAGATTTTGTGTAGGCAACCTACCACATGAGAGAATATTGTGTAATTTATTCAGGAATGGAACTTGTTCCGATATTATCGGAATTCTGACATTTTTTTGCGGTCGAGAAAAAAAATGTGTCGCGCCGACTTTTACCGCGGCGAAAGGTTTTGACAGCGTGCCGGAACAAAAATTAATAAATTTTTAAGTTGAAGTTTTTCTGAGCGTTGGTTTTTGACTCGGTGGCCTGTTTAGCCGTCAGTAGGCCAAACTTCCGAATTTTGGCTTACTGTTTTTTTTTCCTCATCCGCCAATTTCATTTTTGAATTTGGCCTGCGCATTCTCGTGAACTGGCATATGATCTCTGGTGCCCTAAATGCTAGCCTATAAGTGTAGGCCTATTGTGGTGTGATTTTGTGTTTAGTATTAGATCTAGTAACCTAAGTGTCAGTTCAGGTGGATTATCGCAGGGAATTCAAGGAGTGGGGGCAGATTTCAAGATCTAGACTAGTCTAGATCTAATCTAGGCATGTGAATTTCTTTTTCATACCACAAGTGAAATGGCATCCAGGTCTAATAAAGGACCAGAGTTAGTCCATCGTGGAGACATTTGCGAAAGTGAGATTGACACCGGGCATCCACGAGTCAAAAACAAATTTAAATGGGAATAGCTTGTGGAAAAGGACAAGTACGGCGATTTTCTTTCAGACTATGGGAGGAAATGTAAAGTGAATGGAGAGGCATGGTGCACAATATGCAAATGCACTCTCACGTATGCTGGTGCTGGCAAAAAAGTTTTGAAGGTTCATGCTGATAGCAAGAAGCATGGCGATAGGCGAGCAAGTCTCCAACATGCTCAAGCATTTATTTATTCAAGTTATATGAATTAATTGGAGTTTTAGACCCGCGCGTTTAACCGCTGCATAAAGGTTCCTACATTTTTTTGATGACCTAGTTCGATCCCCGTTTATTTAAATCGTATTGATATATGATCATGTTTTAAAGTTGTAACCATGTACAATATCACAACGAAATATACAGGAATTTTTATATTGAGCCCTACAGACATTTTTGAAGTGTGAAACAGTTTTTGTCTGCATTGTCAGTGATGTAACTCAATTCTCTCTGAAAATTTAGCAGAACATAATGTAGTTTGATCTAATCATCAAATTGGTCCATTGACACAAAGAATAATTTATTTGGATTCTTTTAATATCTCATGCTGTGAAATTGTCTAACTCTTCGGTGAAAGATAAGTTAACTTTTATCTTTGCTAGGTCTGTCACAGTCACACAGTGTCAGGTATTGTACTTGTAGGGCACCAGGGATGGTTGGTTGTATGAGGGTATTTTACAAGCAGCTCCAATCTTTCAGGTAGAGTTTTTTGTGGTGAAAATAAATGCCTTTCACAATGTTTTTGCTTATGGGATCAGAAATTACAAATGATCAGCTACTGAGATGAGAAATTAGCATTGATCAGCTGCAGCAGCTTTAGAGCATGAATTAAATGTGGAAGGCTTGTATTTTTTTCCCTCTGCATTACTTCTGAATGTGGCAGAGGCTTTTGCCAGCCAACAATAATACTGAATAATTAGTTGTGTGGCGGCTAAGGTTTGATTTTTGATGTTTTTTTTCCTGACGTTTTAATATTTAACAGACACTAGAGGAAGTACGTCAGGTTGGCTCCTTCAAGAAGGGCACCATGATGGCTGCACACAATGTTGCTGATATTGTTGTGATGTTCAAAACTCTGCCTACAAGTGAGAATAATTTTTCTCTCTCACTCTTTCTCTTCCTTGCACTCATCTCCTTCATCCACTGTGATTTTTAGAGATCTTCTCATCATTAATTTGATAACAGTACATGTGTATTCCCTATAAGTTTAAAGGCGGTAGTTTAATTCTTTTGTGTGGATGTATGACAATCTTTTTCTTTTCTTTTTTTGATGTATGTGTGGCTGACAATGAGAGCTGTTCTTTTCTTAAAATATAATTATTCAATGAACTATTGCTTGTTTCTGTACATCAGAAGAAGCAGTTACTGCTCTGGCCAACAAAGTATCAGAGGAGCTGAAATCACAAGAACCACAAGAAGGTAATCTTACTTTTGCATCCATAACTGAAGTAATTCACAGTACAAGCCAGTAATATTTTAACATGATTTCTTCTTTACTTTAGGAAAGTTAACTGAAGTTATATCATTTATGTTTGAACTTATGCCTCAATAATTTGTATTCTCAACTTAGTCATAGAGGCATTGACAAGATCTGTTACTCCTGTATGAAATAGGAGTGGTGTATCACTTTCATGCTTCAGTGTCGAAAACGCTCATAAGTAATGCTCTTTTGTCCTTTATCTTAAACAGAGGCAGTGCCACCTAGGAAGAGAACAGCTCAAAATGTCCCTAAAACAGGTAAGTATTTAATGGTGATTAGGCTAGGGTAAAAACAGTCTTTACATTTAAACCCTTGTGGAGCTCTCTTCGAAACAGTTTTGAGCATGTCAGAAGTTCAGTAATGCAGAAAAAACCTTGGTCATTGCTGTTTTGTGACAAATGAAATGATTTCTTTTTCTTTTTAATCCTTTAATTATCAGCCTCAGCATTCTTTGCATTATTCTAAATACCATGTCAAGTAATACAACTGAGTCAAGATCAACATTGACACCATCATGAAGACTTGTATTTTTTATGATGTGGAGCTGGCAATAGCAGTCAATGCCGTTCACTTCAGGATGGACATTGGCAAGCTATTTGGTAAAGGAAGGGGTAAAATTAATTCATGAATATAGCCAAGAGGGTTTTGTTGGAAGTTTGATGTGTACACAAGAACTGCATTCACATGTTCTCTTTTGGCAGTGGTGACTATGCTGACCAACGAGTCTGGATTTGAAGTGACCAGTGGAGATGCAACTGTCCAGTGTCTTGTAACTACTATACCTCCCAACCTGAAGAAGCTTGATCCAGAGCTGCACTGTGAGTACACCACTTGATTTTTATTTGCAAGTGGTAGCTGACAAGTAATGGCATGTTGAAGACATTTTTAAGTGATGTTACACAATTCTGCAAATTTTGGCTGTTTAAAAGCAATAGGAGGGTAAACTTTAGTGAGTTGAATGCATTTCATGTGAATTTCACTCTAGTCACCTAATTATGTCAGGCATTTTCATAAGTGCAGGGAAGTCTAATGTCACAGGTGGATCTCTTTCTTGAATTTTTTGCTGCCTGTTAACCTGATAAAAGAAAGGACAGAGACAGCAGATGCCCCTCAGTCAAAACAAATGGCTTGATGTTAAGAGAACAGAATATTCCCCGTTCAGCTATGCCCAAATATTACACTTCAGTTTTACTTCCCCTCCATAGTGGAAGGCAAAATGATGAATGGACGTCTGGCAGCCATCCGACATGCACGCTGGTTTGAAGAGAATGGGCAGCATTCAAGTGTTAAGGTTCTCATTCGATTACTCAGGGACCTCAAGAACAGATTTGAAGGAATGTCTCCACTAACTCCTTGGATCATTGATTTACTCGTAAGTTTGATGGATGCAGTGAGACAACTACAAACTAGTATAAATGTTGTTACTAGATAGCAAATTGCATTATTTGCCCCTTAAAGTTTAAACTTCTCCTCTCTCTCCTCTCCCCCTCCAAAAAATAATTTTTTTTTGGTCATGCTGTGCATTCACTGGTCACTTTGCCATCCTCATATTTTCTCTTGGCACACGGTTCAGACTTTGTGATATTATAGTCTGATTCATGAAGTGTATCTTGGAAAATTTATTAGACCACAGCTAAAGCCGTGAATGAGTGCTATACATATTAATGGGAAGTGTAGTTCAATGGTCACAGCTTTGGACTCAAGATTTTATAGAGGTGGGTTTGATTTCTGCTAGTCATGTTGTAAATTCATATGGAAAGCATTTCGGTCAGACTTTCTTCAGTCCACCCATCTAGAAAAGGATTATGTGGCTAAGAATAGTGAAGGATATTGTCAGAATGCTGGTGATCAGTAACTGTAATTGGCAGCAGCATTGTATTCTCCCAAGGGAGTTGAGAAAGTGCTTGAATTATCTGGCCTTGTGGAGTAGTAATAATGTGAATTTGCATAAAAGGTATTAGAGGTATTTGTCTTGATAAAAAATGCATGGACCACAATTGTTGTCATTGTTGTTTGGTCTGTGTTTCTGATTCTTTAGAACAGTTTTCTAGACATGTTGCTAGACTTCTTTACAAAACCTCATGACCACTTGTAAGTCATGTGTTGTCACTTCCTAATCCTTCATAGGCACATTTTGCGGTGGTGAACAATCCCTCACGGCAACCTCTTCCCATCAACCAAGCATTCAAGTAAGTATTTGAAAAGCTTGCTTTTTAGCAAGGCACCAAGTCAAAGAGTTAGAATTTCCAACGTAGTTAAGGAACCATCTTTATGAGGAGTATGTTCTTAATCATGCCACAAGAAACACACATGAATTATACAGAGTGAAGGAATACATAATTGTCCATCTTTTTCTTCTATCTTGCTTGAAAATTGATATCCTAGAGGATGATAGAACAAAGAAATAGCAATCATATTGACAATATAGAATCTTTTCCAGGGCTTACCCAAGGACAGGAAATCTTTTAAAAGTTAACTCTTAGTTTGTCCCACTTTCCATTAGTGTTCCACTGTATTTGTCTACTGTTCATAGTTCTTTGCAGATTTGGAAGACATCATGATATATGCCATCTACCAGTGTTCATGTGGGGTTTGAATCCAATCCATTACAAAGCAGTCTTGTTTTAGCTGTACTACCCCTCACAAGTACCAGTAAATTTTTCCCTGTTACTGGAGAGATGAATTTCCATATTACAGAGTAAAATGATATTATGCTCATACAGTTTTTCGTGCCTTTCTGTTAGCCATGTTCACTATATTTTTTCCTTCTGTTTCGTTTTCACAGACGAGCTCTTCAGATGCTGGCAGCTGGCTTCTTCCTGCCTGGTTCAGTTGGCATCACAGATCCATGTGAACAAGGAACTATTCGTGTCCATACAGTTATGACTCTGGAACAGCAGGTGAGGAAATTAGCTGCTGATGGACATTCAGCCAGATCCAGTCACTAGAATTGGGGCATGTTACCACGTCTTCGGTTGAAGAGCTATTTGTTATAACCACAAACTAGCCATGTTTGGTGCTGTGATGGAAATTGCCCGAACGAGGCATGCCAGGTTTTGATTCATTTACAGTAAAAATTATCTGGTCATAACTGTGCAGTATTTCCTAGGAAAATAGTAGAATTCTATTGATGGAAAGTTTCTAATCATTTTAAAAGAGTCAGTCAGTGCAGTTCAAATCATGCAAGGGATGTAACTGTCATGAGGCGGTAGTAGAAATGAATTTTCAGGGTGATATTCCTTTATTATACATTTCGGCAATTCTGCACACAAAGGAGATGATGGTGTTTGTTGCATCTGGCATTGTCCCCCGCTTTTATTTATGGCCCCTTCCATCCCCATCTCATAGAACATTATCATCTCCACAAGGACATTGCGGGATGCAGTGCCTCGTAATGAGCATGACACTAGAAGTCATCTTGCAGTCCTTAACTTTCTAGAGCTTTATACTTTAAAGCATTTGGTACCCTGCCAGTCAGTTACATGCTAGTTACATGCTAGCACTGTGTTAGATTCCAGTCAAAGAAGGATTAATTGCCTGCAAGATATAGAAGGATTAATTGCCTGCAAGACACAGAAGGGTCTGTCATTTTTTAAAGATAATACATATATTTGATATGGGTTGTTGTTACAAAGCAGTTCTGGAAAACAGAAAATGAGACTAATCCTAAATACTGTGAATTAGGAGGTAAAATGCTGCTTACTGCGAACTGTGGATAGTATAGGTGATAAATACCCAGCCCAGGATCAGCAAAGGTAGTATTGTAGCTGTACCCAGAAATCAGGGCATTACTTGGAAAAAATGTGTTTAAGAAATGGCCTGTAATCTAGACTTTAGTGTTTGTTTGCTTGAGTAAATATTCTGTGCTAATAACATGAGTTCTATAAACAGAAAATTAGTGTAAATAATAGCTAAACTGAAAGTTATTCGTCAATGCAAAGTGGATCCAGTCCCGGATCAGTAGCATATTTTTTTGGATCATTTTGTTGCAACCATGGTTCCGCTTTTGTTGCTAACCTGTTGTGAAAGTGAAATTCCGATATATACATTAATTCTTCACAGTTTTACTGTCGGTTTTGTTAATAATAGGTTGTTATTCTGTTCCAATGCCATACATTGACAGCAGAATTAAAAGTACTTTTAGTCGCCCACCAGTGTCACAGCCGTGTGTAATGGTGGTGTATTTTCAGTTTCATCACTGCAAACAGTCCTGCTAGTAGTCTTGTTTGTAATCCCCAACCTGTCATGTTCAGGAGGCCTGTTAGTGTTGCTAAAGGCAGCCGGCTTTGTAAAATGAAGCATAATTCCTTTTCCCATCTTCACTGCGGTGCATCACATCTCTCTTTTTCTCTCTCTCTCTCTCTCTCTCTCTCTCTCTCTCTCTCTCTCTCTCTCTCTCTTCTTTCTTTTTCTTTTTCACTTGGGCGCTTTCAGCCTTTTTTTCACTTTTTCTTCTCAATCATTTCCTGGGCCTATTCCTACATATTTTATGTCTTCTTTCAGTTTCTTTGATCTGAAAAGTGTAATTACACATTGAAACATAGCAGAAAGGCTAGTATTTTGCTTGGTCCATTGAAGGATGAAATATGCAGCATTGTCCCTGCTCTTGTGTCTGTGAAACCCTCTTGTATGCCTTTTGTGTTTTTAAACTATATGTTGTAAGTTTGGTTGCATTATCAGTTTAATAAAAGAGACTTTCCTGGAATTATAGGCTCTTTTCATGATATACTTTACTGACCTATTTCAGGCATGCACTAGAGGCTTAGTTTAAGCTTTTGCAGATCAGTAGTTACCTCTTGTGGGGAAGGAGGAGGGGGGAGCCTGTTTTTTTTTCAGTTCGTTTTGCAGGACATCAGCAAAGTTCTCTGAACACAAAAAATTTCACATGAAAATGGGCAACCTGAAAAAAAGACCCTCAAAATTTAAGTGTGATACAAAAATTAATGTTCTTGTTATAACGGTAGGGTCTGATTTTGCACAATTGCTTTGAAACCTCCTGCATTGAATGTTAGTGGGAAAAATGGGGGCAGGTTTGAAATGAACAGTGAACAAAGAGAGAGCCACTTAGAAGAAAGTTGCTTCATTCTACAGACGATGTTAAATCATATGATACCCTGTTATTCCAATAAAACAATCTTTCAAGTGTCTGTCAACATGATATAATGCCTCAGCCTGTCCCAGACAACCTACAGGATTACGTTATGCAAAGTCCAAATACTTATACACACTGCGCACGTGGCAGCCATATATTCTACCTGCACTGCCAGGCTGTCTAGCCAGTAGACGTCTTATGAATTTTTTGATTTGACTGTAAACGGCAGCTGTGTCAAGCAAAATCATGCTGAGGCAATAAAAATGCAGAATACTTTAGCTTGCTTACACTGTCAAATTTACATTTAACTTTTAATGACGAAAACCTTAATTGAAAAATGAATAATACATTGTTAGATAGAGGTGTCTGTTGTTGCAGGGACTTCAGTGACATCATTATTTTTGCCACAAGCCGCTGCTGTTCAGGGAAGGGAAATAACTCAAGACACAAGGGCAAATCCTGGTCACCCCAGTTGTTTTTTATTATGTCATATTATACATGTATGTGGTAACACAGTGATGCTCTTTCTTTGCCAGATTGTCTTATTTTTGATGTGCATGTCCACATTCAACAAAAATCTTTCTTGGTACTTATAGCCTTCATGCAGGGCTGTACATGTAGATGTTTTAAACTTTTTATTCCAGATAAAATTTTGTCCATGGCACTCATGAAAGTTTTTGAATGTGGGTGTACACAAATTTTGTCTTTGCAGGACCAAGTATGTTTTACAGCTCAGACACTGCTGAGAGTTCTTAGCCACGGAGGGTATAAGCAAATTCTTGGCATGGAGGGCAATGCTAGTAAGTTGCAGTTTTGTGCATGCATAGACACATATTGGGGGGGGGGGGGAGATTTTGAAGTTAACTGGAGGAATCAATGTAGGAGCACCATTTGCTCCTAACTTTCACTTTGCATTTCTGAAAAAAAAAACATTGTGACTGAGCTTAAAGCACAAATTAAGTGAAAAAAAAATGAAACTGATTTTTATTCATTGTGTAGAGAAACTGGTTTGCAATGTCATGCAGTGTTATAGATCTCATTCATAATACAAACACATAGAACAATACACATCATATATGTAAGTACATAATCTGTGCTTGAGAAGCAATTGCTGCATTCCTGTCGTACAGTCTGGAACTTCATTGGTATTACTGATTGCACAAATCTCACATTGACCTGGACCATCTCTCATGACTAGATTTGACATCAGGAAGTATGAAGTTTGAAGTCTGTTTAGAGATGGTCATTCTTCAGAAACTTTTCTCTCTGTAGATTTTGACCTGAGCCGGTATAACTGACTTTAAAAGCAATATTGTTGTTATTAATACTACAGTTTATAATAATAAACCTTGCAGTTGATATCTTAGCTGCCAGCAAAGCATTGTTGTGGCCTGGAATGTGTTATGTGCATGTAATACAAAACTGTTTGGATTTCAGGTATTGCTACAGAGATGAGTGTATGGGAAGGAGTAGTGGTCACACCATCAGACAAAGCATATGAAAAACCACCAGAAAAGAAGGAAGAACAGGAAGAAGAAATGGAAGAGGAAATGGATGGAGAGAGTGCTTAAGCTATTCCTTTTGTGAAGTTTTGTAATATTGTTGTGTATTTTGTACAGATTCCATTTTTGCACCAAAGTATCTTCATCAGTGTAAGTCCTGTCAGGGCTAATTTGGCACTGAAGTGAAAGTGAAAATTAATGTTGTGTGTCTGTCAGACTGTGGTGCAATTTTTGCTTGTACATTATTGCATTGTAAATATCAGCATTTTGAATACACTTGTATTCCATGGTTGCCAACTGTTCCGGCCTGGGCCGGAATTCCGGCTTGGCGGGGCCGGTCGAAGCCGGACCGGGTCTAAAAACCGGCACGACTGGGCGGAAAATGCAATATTCTGTCCGTGAACAACGCGAATTTAGCGAAGTACAGCGCGTACGAAGAACCCATTTTTTTTCCTCTCTGGGAGTAGCGGCCCTTTACTTACGACACACCCTGATGAGGACGACGACATACAGATTCTAAGTAGCAATCGAATTGCCTGAAGTTAGAAATCTAGACAGATTTTGGCTGCCGATTCCATAATATCTATAATCGAAACTGGCCTGCATAATTTCATCCCGATTTGAGTCGCCGCTCTAGTTCAGTTGCAGTTCTAGATCTAGGTGTGACCGTTTGCCTGATTGTCCACACTATGCCATCAGGATATGCAAACTTTGGTGATGCACGCGCTATTGCCAAAGACAAACAGTACCCAAAATGTAGCAATGCCTGGCGATGGGAGTGGAGACGAGAACTTGACGATTTAGGCCGGCCATGGTCCCGTCAGCCCAGTGGCTGAAGATGCCGTTTTAACCTGGGGTGGTATGGTGTGTCCACTGCGGCAAGATGTTCTCGTACGGATAATGGTGCTGATGCAACCAAACATTAGACCAGTTTTCCCCAACATGTAAATATATATAAATATGATATGGACACTGTATGTCACTGATATTTGGAAGACTTTATCTGAAAATTTCAAGCCTTGCCTTGTGAAAGTTTCCTACAAACAATGTCCTAGCCAGTTCTTAATGATAAATGTTGTTGTTATTAATTTAATGTAACAGAGGGAGGGGGTAAGAAAGAAGGGTATGATTTATGGGCGTATTTCCCTAGCCACTAAGTATGGCACGTTACATTGACCTGCGACAGGTGAAAAAAATTTCAGGCCTGGAGCGCTTGAATAGTTGGCAACCATGGTATTCTTATAGGGAAAGAAATGCCACTGCCATGAGTAGAGACTTTGAAGTTTATTTCACACTTTTGTTTTTCATAATTTCTTCACATGTCCCACTTACAGACTCATAAATGACATTCATAAGCATATTATCCTTGCTGACAGATAAGTTTGTATTGCTCATAAATGAAATTCAGAAGAAAAAAAAGCAGTATGGTGTGTGGTCTTTTCAGTGACATGAGAAGATATAATTCCTCACAACATTATTATGTGCTTAAATTTTTTATTTTTCTGATGAATTTGCCAGATCCTGTCATCAGAATTTGCCCAAAATTCTGAACAAAATGATTTCCAAATGTGCATTTGACAGAAATTGAGGAATACTTCTGATACCAGATGGTAAGGCATGCTCTGTTTTTCATTATCCTTAAGGGGGAGGAATGTGAGCCTGAACTGATGTTATCTGGAATGGGTGCCATGAGAAATTTTACCAAGTTTCTGAGAAAGTTTGATGCTTAAATCAGTTTTGAGAAGAAAGGCCGAAAATAAAAACTAACACTAAAAACTTCACTACCAAGGATCGAACCCAGTGTCTCTCAGCTTGCAAGTCTGAACATTCTACCATTACACCACAGGGATGCTAACGTCACAACAGTTTAATTCTTAAATAGGCCTACCTATTGCTTGAATATTGTCCCCTAACTTCCATCTGTAAACCTAGAGTTTACCTGTGATTTTGACACAGTCCCACCTGGTCACACTACATATGTATCAGTGTCAGCAGAGACGGCTTAGCATTTCTCATCTGTGAGCTTGAGTTATTAATGGGAACTGCTATGCAGTTTAGACCTAGTTACAGTGCATGTGTTCACTGAAGTGTGTGGTCAAAGTTGATAGGTTTCACCCACAGTCAAAGGGGAAAACAGTGCAGTATAAATGAAGGAAATCTTAAACCTCAAGCCTTTTCAGTGAAAAAGGATCTGATTTTATGCTGTCTGATTTCATTGTCTTTCCCAGACTTAGCCCAAAGAATACAATGTTTAGATGGATATTTCGATACTGCTTTAGCAAGAACAGTCTGATATATCATGAACTATAATTTGAATAATCTGTCATCTCCTTTCAGACTGACAGATATATGTTCTGTTCCTCATTCTGTGACAGTTTGTTCTATTTTTGTAATTTTGTTAAAACTGCGCAAAACATTCTGTAAGCATGGGAAGTTGATTTTTATCTGTGAATGAATTATGGATGATAGATATTAAAAGTTCCAATTTCATAATGTTTCATTTTGACACAAAATGTGGATTCATAATTAAATAAAATTTATGTCGTCCACAGTAGTTTTGTTGTTTCTTTTGTTTGTTTGCTTTTAAAGCCTTAATTTTGGGCTTTGAAGAGAGTCATAATTACTATTTTGTAAAAATATCTGAACAGTCACAGAATGTAGTGAGGAAGTTACAGCTTACATTTGGAAAAAAACTTTTAAAAAACCTTGTAATTGTACCCCACTGGTTGATAATGATATATTTTTGGAAAAGATGCAGAAACAAAAATCTTGTACCACTGGCTCAGCTAATTACAGTACTCATGAAAAATGTGATAATTTATTTCCCAGACTTAAGAAGATCAGAGTCTCACTAATTGGGTAGACACAGGTTTATCGCCTGTAAACTGATAATGTCCTATGTGGGCAGATTGGCCTACTTTGAACAAAGAGGAGAGAATTAACACGACTACCTTATACACTAATAGGTGATGCATTGACATAATCACGTTCTGAGTAGTCTGTTCATATTACGTTTTTCGCGCAACCGGCAAGTGGACCTGAGAGAGCTCGACTGCGCCCAACCGGACAACAAAACGAAAATGGTGAAAATGGTCAGTTAAACGGAGTGTGCGGCTAAAACGAAAGAAAGTAACAGAGTGTTTATTTTCCTCTTTTTAAGCTCCTCTGCTTAAACGGAAGCTGGGTTTAAACTGAACATAAGTCTTTGGTCGCGCGGATTTCGTTTTAACTGTTGTCTACTGTACCATCAAATACTTGTCCGAATGGATCATAGGTTGGATGGGAGGGTTCATGTACGCTTTGCTGTAGATCAGTACGTTCATAGCCTGTGGGACCATGAATAGCTAATCACAACCAAGATGCATTCACCACAAATTTCCCGCGAAATTTCAGTTTGTGCCCGCCTGGAACGTTTTCGCTAACAGCGCGACTGACATTTCCATTGTTGAAAAGTAAAGACCATTCGTTTTTTTGTGGCATGATTTTATCCGACTCAAGCCAAGGAAAAACGTTCAGAGGATATATATACGCACACACTACGCCTAAGCTCCCATGCTCTTGCATGCCTACGTGCCAAACAAAGCGTCACGGATACTGTAGGAGGAACTCAAGGCGGGCACAAACTGAAACTTCGGGAGTAGTCCGAGTAGGTCAAGCTTTTTAAACGAAAGAAGGATGAATCTTTGGCCGATTTACGCACGTTAAATGTCTGTCTCATCATCATTATGGTGCATTTATTTTCAATTCTTGAATCTTCAAGCTAAGGCAAAATCACCACATACGTAATTCAGAGTGAAAAATTATCGGCAAGACTTTCATATGATAAATAATGAAAGTGTCGTTTATTTATTTAGTGAACATTACCAAGACTTAGAATCACAGTATAATGAAAGTAAATCATTTGTTTGCGCCTTGCGAAACAAAACAAGAAAATGTAAGAAAAAGTGCAATTAATGGTGAATCACAAACATATATATAAAAACGTGTCCTTTCACCGTGTCTACGTAATAATTCATCCAATGGTCAGCTTCTCCTATTCATTCCCGCCTCTCTCTCTGTCTTTCTCTTTTTCTCTTACGCACACATATCTTCCTCTTTCTGTTTCACTCTTCTCTTTGATCGACGCAACACGCCAGCTGAACACTTGAAACCAACTTGAACACTCATAGCATATGCCACCAACAACAACAGTAACCAAACAAAAATATACATTTTTCCAGATAAGCATTTTTATTTCCATGCAGCAAGTCTTAATTCCTGCAACACTGTCCGCTGGAGATGGAAACTGAAAGTACGGCTGCAGATTTGTAGAACAGCCAATAAATATGGCGTGTTCACTTCAAAGGTGATCAAATCAGCCAATGGCAATTGGCGTCCAATAAAAGCGTTGACAGCAATCCTGATGAGGGACCTGGCCCAAGTGCTTGAGTTACAAGGGTTTCTTGCAAATCTGAAATCACTTGAGAGCTTGCGCATTAGGGAGGGGATCTCGTACCATCGTAAACATTACAATAGTGCATCATTGCTGAATACACCCTTGGTAGTGTTCAACAGGCAGATCTAATGCAGTTCTTACGATGGTAAGAAATCCTATCATTAATGTGCAAATTCTGAAATGATGCCAAAATGCGCCCTCACCCAGCTTATCCCACCCCTGATCTCGAGGTCGGAGAAGGACAACAACAACAACAAAAAAACGAGATTAAACGGTACATACATGCCAATATCGCGTTCTTAAAGCATAAGACTTTAAGAGTGCCGTATTTACTAGGAATGCCTGGTTAGGATTATATTACGACTTAATGCCTGAGATCCTTAGGATCAAACTTCAGAGAGAAAAACATAAATGACGAAATAATTTTTCAGGGTGGAAGAATGACTTATCTTAGCCTGTACAACAGGTCGGTATTGTGAGAGTACTCAGAAATGATTTTCTGATTGTCACTGCACTGTGAACTCACAATGTGGAATTACAGAGGGTGCTGAAATGGGTGTGATCACAGAGTTATTATTTCCCACGAACTAAGCTCTATATGAACGTGTTTCTTACAATTTTTTGCACGTCTGTCTTCATAAGTGAATAAAAACTAATCAATTATGATATACGTCCAGGGATTTTTATCTTTCAGAGAGCAGTACTGTACATGTACAGTATTTGAAATCGATAGAAAGTGATTTGTATGAATACAGCAAGTCTTACAGTAACATACTTAAGCACAAAATTCTGGACTGCTGTTGTGAAATACCCCTCTTTAAATGCCATATATCACTCAAAATGACAATGCAATATAATACTACAGCACTTGATGTAGAATGACAGAATATAGCTGAAATATGAATAGAATGAGGTCTAGGAAGCTCTTCCGGAGGAGTAAAACGCTTTGCTCACATGATGAAGGTCACCATAACTAATATGGCATTTTCCACTTTGGCGTGCAATTTTCCATGTCAAATACAGTACCAAGAGAGCTGCACAAGAATGTTGAAGTCAAAATGATGCAACAATTCCGGTTTTTTTTTGTTTTGTTGTTGTTTTTTACCATGGGGTAGCGCAGCAGATTTCATTATTGCCAGTGTGCCCAATGTATTAATATTAGACATTAGCGCATGCATGTGGTGAAAATCAAACGTTATCTTGACACGGCAAAGTTACGTAATAGGAACAATATTTTAACAGCTCGCAGGGTCCAGTCAAAGTGAAACTGAAGAAGTGTCATATTCTACTTCGCAGTCAAACATGACCGCGTGACCTGTTGAATGACTTTATATAATAATATTCATTTAAGGTCGTTAGTTTCAGTCTGTCAGGGGTCATAGCAAGTGCAAAGGTAGGCAACAGTTTGGGCGTCGTCACAGAACCAGTGTTGCCTTCGATAGACTGTGTGGTTCATAGTTATGCACAATACAATATAGAAAGTGGAGTTTTGGAATCGTTCAGTCTTCTTGGATAAGGACGGAAAATTAGATATGGTCTCGTGTGCACGACGGGCACGTTAAAAATTCTAAGTTTTCGTCATTAATTATCCAAAAAGACTAGACGATTCCAAAACTCAACTTTCAGGCGTAGTCTATATTGTATTATGCGCAGCCGTGAACCACACAGTCCGTCGAAGGCCACATTGGCTCTGTGATGACGCCCAAACGGTGGCATGCCTTTGCACTTGCTATGACCCTCCCTGACAACCCTAATCATAGAAGTTTGTGCCTAGCGATTACTGTTCGGGCAAAGCTGATATGATAGGAAATTTCTACGCAGTAACTGAGTCTTCCAACTAGAACGGCGCAGTATACAGGGATGTAAATCTTCCGGTTTTGGCCGGATTTTCCGGCCAACGGGCCTTTCCCTGCTCGGCCGGCCGGCTGGTCGGCCGGTCGCGCCGAGAAAGTAGTCGAGCGCCGGAAATAATAATTATTTTTCTAGCTTGATTGCGAACGTTTTTAACTACGAAGTTACCGTTTAGAACTGGGCGGAAATTGCTTGCTTGTTGCCAGGCTGGATGATTGGACTAATGTTGGCCTGTGTTTGGCATATATACAATCATGTAGATCTAGTCTAGTATGCCGGAATGATCATTGTAACATACAGACTAACTTGATTTGCCCTGGCAAGATTTNCTCTTGGCCATTTACATCCCTGAGTATAGGCTACGGTACCAGATGAACCCAATATCGAAAGTACAGTAGCATTTGCCAGAGGCGTCGCATTTTCGAGGGCCCTGCACAAAAAGCTTGCTCCACTGATCTGGCAGGCTCAGATTAAGATTAAACGCATTTTTTAAAGCATCTCGTAAAGAACACACTCGCAGCGCCTGGTAATAATACAGTACCAACTGATTTGCATTCTTTTATTCATACATAAAGAAAATGTCGTTTCATAAACCGTCATGGTCGGCAAAGTTATGACACCGCGAGAGCGCGCGCCTCTTTTACCTTTAGGAAAGACCTATTTTCTTGGTTTATGCAATGGATGTTGATACGGAATAAACTTTGTTCCCCAGAAGACCGTAAGCGAGAGTGGTCGTTTCGCTTGCTGTTTGTCTCTGGATGGCACGATATCCATCGCTTCACTCCAGCATGAATGCTTCCTTTGATAAATTAATTGAATGGGGAGGTAAAAACGTGTTTACTGGGACAGTTTAGTTCAAATGCGAGGAAAAGAAATAAAAAAAAACCTGGAAAAGAAATTAAAAAAACAAAAACCTAACGGCCTCAACATTGTTTTTCACTTTTCTGGAAGTGAGACAAAACAATTTTACAGTCAACTCCACTGAATCGCGACTCCTCCGTCCACGGGAAAAGTTGCGATTCAAAGGGGCTGCTATTATCTAGTGGCTTTTAAATTGGCATAGCGCATGTTATTATGTGGAAATGTTGCGTTTAAGCGGAAGTTTCGATTATCTGGATCTCCATTAAGCAGAGTCTATTGTACATGTGTTATTGTCTTCAGTCAGCTAGTTACTGTGTAACTGATTCGTCTATCACATCACAAGACTTACAAGATCTAAACTGCGTGAACACAAACGGTAAATAACGAAATCTAACCTCATTCGTTATTAACACAAAAAGCGCTGAGATCGCCACAGAACTACAGGACACAATATGACATCATGAAATTTCTCTTTTGGTCTATCACAGTTTCAGAACCCAGTCCTGACAACCTTATTCTTTGAAAGCAGCCCGACTCTATACTATCTTTCCATCAAAAAATCAGATTTTTTCGTCTCCTATAAATATGTAGAATCTCGTAATCCATCCTCGACAGCGTGTCTGAAAGATGGATATTACCCCAGGGGGTTGTCTGGCACTTTTTTGGGGTATTATCAGTTAAGAAAGACCGCTACAGAACTGAAAAGACTCTATATCTACATTTTGTAGTAGCACAACTCATGGAATTATGTAAATTCGATTTTCTACTGTTATCGATTATTTGCGTATCATCGATACTCAGCTTGCCTCAGCAACAGCTTGGGCGATAACCTCCAGCACACAAGAATTATTAAAGTGCTTTTCTTCTTTTCTGGGTTCACGTTCTTCCACTTTCAGTTTTGGCACTAACCTATAATATTTTTTTTCCACTATTTACAAATTTCGGTCTGCCTTGTGAGATAGGGAGAGAGAAAGTTAGTGGGAGAGATACAGAGATAGTGAGACAGAGAGAAAATGAAAGAGACAGAGATGCCAATGACTAAATGTAAGAGACAGTTGTACATAAAATATTTTTTTTTTCATTCATTCTTTGTATTGATGTGACGCTATGTTGTACATGGTTGGCTTTTGTCTATTGTATAAACTTGAACTTGTACTTGAACCTAAAGTGAAGAGCAAACAAAGAAAAGAAAGCTTGGTGCTCCTCCCGAATCAAGAGAAACCTGCTTAACTCGTTATATGACAGATAGATGAATTCCAGTAATGTGTAAGCCACAAATAATTCATCTTCCTGAATCAGCCAGCCAGGACGAACAGTCTTGTATTTGCCATGGGCTGAGAGTAACACTCTAAATCGTGAATGACTAAGTAATGCTTAAATACACATAGTTACAGGGCTGCGTTTGCAAGGTCTTCTTCGGCGTCATTTTGAGTGTGATGGGGCCGTCCCTAGGACGCGGAAGTTGTTATCAAGCCAAGATAGCTGCGACTAATGCGGAAGGAACAGGGGACATGCACTGACTTGCGAGTGGTCTTTGCTTTACTTATATCTCTGCCTCACTCATTAGCATTCAGACCACCGTTGATTCTTGCCACATCCTCCTCCGACACAAGGAGGGTCCCTCGGAGATTGCATGTAACAGGAAGTTAATTTGTGCCAACAGCAAATTTGAAATCATAAATGAATGCCGCCATTGTGTGAGCCGCCGTTCAAGGTTGCCAGATTTGTTGTCAGAGATTAGCCCGAATGCAAATGAAAAAGAGCCAAACCATGGTTGTAAAGTTAGAGAGAAGTGCAAACACTTTTTGTATGGGAAAGTCAATTCTGCCCTAAAGTCTACTGGGGCCATAAAGGAGCCAAAGAGCCAGTCAGTTATTTGGGAGCCGTGAGCTTTCAAAAAGGTCCAAAAATCCGAGAGAGCCAAGGCAAGTCTGGCAGCCCATCGATTGCAACTTGTACATTATCTAACTCTAAACAAAGTATAAGCTCCACCCACAAATCGTCTAGACTCCGCTCATTGGCTGTCTGAAATTAGCAAGGCAAAGCTCTGTGATTGGAAACCAGAGCTGCGAAATACATACCGGTAATAAATAAAAGTGAATGTTGACTGGCCTGGTTTGGCCAAGTGGAAGGCTTTCATGTTAGCTTTTCGGAAAGATCAGTCAGGATACTATGTGCTATGAGGGACAAAACATATTTTTTTCATCCTAACGCAGAGTAATATTCGGCAAGCTAGTCCAAATGCCATTTTCTGATAGTAAGCCTACTACATTAAAATTGAATGCATCAACGCACATTCATATTTTCCTCATATCTGTGTCTCTGTGTGGAAGAAGAAAAGGGGAGGTACAAAGGGAAATTCGGGATACCAAAGTTCACTCTTGTGACTTTTTGCAAGGCTGATTGAAGGCTCTGTCTTCTTTTTCCAGCTGATTGGTTATTATGGTGGTTACGACGTCACAGAGACCAGTAGCTTGCTGTTACATTTTAGGTAGTCGTTATACATGTAGACAGATGCGGCTATAGATATTTTAGTGCATAGACAATATTTATTAAAATGAAAAAAGAAACAACAAAAGGCGCCGTCTTTCAAGGGCACGGCTAAGTCATCAACGACTAAGGCTGTAAACCTACCGGATCCAACGGCACGAGACAAATCGTGACGTAGGCAGATCTCTCATACCACATGTTTAGATGACGTCGAGGTCGCATCAGGATGTGTCGTCACGAATCATCTGCATTCGAATAACGGAGAGAAAAAGTGGGCATAAATATAATTATGCCGAAGCGGAGTCACGTGATCAGGCGGATCCATTATGTTCACGCCTTCTTCTTCTTCTCTTTCACCTCTTTCTCTCCCTCCCCTCTCTCTCTCTTCCCCATTTCTCTCTTCTCTTATCTTTCTTTCTACTCCACAACGAGAGTCGCTCTTTTTTTTTTTTTTGATTCATCAGAGATTGATCGCAGAACCAGAAGGTTGATAATTTTTATCATGACACGGTGAAGTGTAGGGGTGAAAAAGACAGATCAGTGGCCGCATGCATAATCCTTGTGTTAATTAACGAATTGCGTTAATGGCGGTAAACATTACTAATGTTTTGGGGATTTCCCATCGTTATCGCAGTGCATTAACTAATGTAAGGTTATGCATAAGGCCATAGATGTATCTAATATTCCAGGATGGTGACTTGCTATAAGTTTTTATGAATTTGCAGTTCGTGTGACTGGCAATGTGAAACTTTGCTCTGATATAGTTGATTATGAATACAACATGTACAGTAAGGCTTCGATATAAAATATGATTTTCTGCTCTTGATGCATGGTTAAAGGTAAGACACCCATCATAGTAATGAAATAATGAAGTAATAATGAATATGTGATTGTGAAATTTATGTCTGCTAATAAGGTAGAATTTATAATCCACCACATTGCGCTTATTTTTCAAGTCCAAGTAAGGCTGAACTATGTTTATCTGAAACTACATGGTGTGAATGACGTAATGATGAGGATCATTTAGTGATAGTTCCTTCTAAGTCATGTGCATAGTTTAAGCTGTAATTATTATTGTTTCGTCAATCCTCCTATCATCGCTTGCCCCCCCCCCCCNNNNTTTCCAACCCCATGTCTCCTCTCCATATTACCTTGTCCCATTTTTCTCCTCTTTTCTCTGGGGGCCCCCGACCCTCGCTCTCTTGCGTTGCGGGGCTTACTTGGAGGCAGGGTTTGGCATGTTCAGCGAAAAAGTCAGTTCAGATCAAGTTCAGTTCACTGCGAGGGAAAATCTTTAATATCAATTTTAGCTCAGTTCTAAGAAAACTGAGTAGTATTCATGTGAGCAGTCGGGAAGTGTGTCAGGGTCACGGGTGAGCACGAGACTCGCACGTGGAACTAGTGGAAATGTGGGAAAATATTCAGGCAGTAGGTATTTAAGAATTAAATATTGCTGCGAAGTTAGCGTTCCTGTAGTGTAGCGGTAACACGTTCAGACTTGCAAGCTGTGAGACCCTTTTTTGATTCCCGGCAGGGACAGGAAATTTTCTAGTGTTAGATTTTTTTCGGCCTGTCTTCTCAAAAATGATAATTCACAGTAATTTGGTAAAATCCTTGGTGACACACTTCCCTAAAATAATATGTATGTAACATCAGAAAACTTATCAGAGTTCACATTCCTCCCCCTTAAAAGTCGAGAAATGAATGCACTATGTGCCTTGCCACCCGGTTACATTCAGTTCAGATCATTATTTCTCCTTGGTTTTAGGAATCGGCAATCGTCTCTGATTTTCGACGTAGATGTTAATTGAACTGATATCTAGGTAGAAAATTAAAATTAGGATCAAGCACCTAAAAATAGTAACAGTTCAGATCCAGATCAGACCGCCTAAAATCGCTATTAAGCTCAGATAAAGTTCACTTGGACTGATCGTAAGTTCACGAACAACGTTCATATGATCTCAGTTCTGCCCAACCCTGCCGGGAGGTTAGTTATGGCATTGAAATTTGACTTATTATTGCCAGATAAGAAGACAGAAATCTGTCACAGACATATGCAATGTTGACTTGTAAATAGTGGGTTACCTTTAAAAAATAGATGACCCTTGTAAGAAGATAAATTGTAAATATACTCTAACTCTATAGGATGAGACAATTAGAGAACAAACTCAACCCATGTGTCAAGTATTATGTCATTGTATACTAAGTTTACACAAAAAGGGCTCCTCAGGTCACCGTTTTGACTGCAAAATCAACATGGAAACACGTCGTTCATGACAATGCTACAAAGGCAAACTAGTATAAGGGAAATGTAGAAGTATAGATACTGTTTCAATATTTTCAACCATAGTCACTACACCCCCCCCCCCCCCCCCCCNGCAAAGAAAAACAGTTTCATTTTACTTTGCCTCAAAAGTTGAACAGGAAATCGAACACTCCATTTGCCAAAGTTCTTTTATTCTTAGAAATAAAACATCATCGATCGCTTTCTTGATCCTTAAAATCTACTGATTTGAAAGTTGTTCATAATTCGTGGGCATAACCTTGTAGTTTTCAAATTTTCAATTTTACGAAAAGTTGGACAGCAAAAGTGAAGCATGAGTAAGATAAATTTATTGTGTCCAAACAATCATCACAAACATCATTTTTTTTTTAAAAATGGACTCAAAATTTCATTTTTGATTATTTTTCTTTAATTTCAGGTGGCTAAAACTATTGTTTGTATTCCTAAAACTGTAGTAAAATGTTCTAGACAGAACACATCATTTCTGACAGATTTTTTTTTCCTTTTTCAAATCACTTTTTTGTACATTAAAAGCAATATCTTTAAATCGAGAAACTGTAAAAATTACAAATCTCTCACATGATAATTCAATCAATTTTCTATAAAATGAGTGTAAAAAATGTCCTTTTGCACACACATTTATGATACAATAGCCTTGTTCATGTCAGGTGGTTGCTCATTTCGCTTATTTGGCAATGAGTCATTTGTCACTGATTACACGCAGTTCATATCATGTCAGGATGACATAGCCAATTCATTGTTTGGAGTTAACACGCCATTGCAGTGTCGAGGTCAAACAGCTCATTTCGCTGACGTCGTAGTCACGATATAAACACATCGGAATTCAAAAAGTCACGATTTTAACTTGGACTGCAACCATGCGGTAATCCAAAGCCTTGTCGATTGCCTGCCTCGTTTTTTTCTTGACATACTGGTAGTCTCTGACCACCCGCATCCGATCAGGGGTTTCCAAACTTTTGTCTTCGTGCTTAGCGTGAGGGAGGGTCATACAAACTACAAAACGCAAATATCCATTCCTCTATACGTCAGTTTTCTTCTGTTTAACCCTTTCGCTATGAATGACGGGCATGTGCGTCATTACCCTTTGGTATAGACAATTCCCAGATGCAGCACTAGCTGGGAGTAGCATTCTTGTGTCTTCTTCGACGTAGTCATACGTCCTTTTCCCTTAATAATGAACTATTCTAAAATACAGGCTAATAAACTCACGTTAATAAAGTGACATCAGCACTTGCAAAACATGGCGAAGCGAAGAGGTTATAAGCATGTAGACTATTTACTTCAGCCTACAATAAATGAATATTTGACTAGGGGTAGACTACATACTGTATCAGGCACTGGGAGAACCGCTGCAACATAAGAAAGCGAGAGTGGTGCAGAATTTCATAAGAAACAAAGCATGTCGTGAGCCGGCAATACGAAACGTGGCATAACATATCCACAAAGAGCAAGTTTCTGTTAACTTTAAACTTAATCCCACTCTATTCGTGTCTTGACAGGACTGTAATAGTAAGCCATCAGAATTAATCAGATCGTGACCGGATTCAATTAGCTTTGTAAAGATTGACGAAAATCACCAGTAACAAGCGCTTTTGAACTTCGTGTTGGCTCCCAGACTTAGGCTTTAGTGTTACGGGTGCATACAAAGTTCTTGATATGATGCCGATGCTAGCGCTCAAATGGGTGCGAGGTTAATTAATACAGTGTGTGTTCTTGCAGATTTATAGCCCAAGTATGCGCGTTTATCAAAACAAACTAGATGATTTTATGGAAAGATTGATTGTATTTTAGAGCTAAGGTAGCTGACGTCAGTACTGAACTTTGATCCAGGACGTCTTTGTTTTAACAATTACAGAATGAATGTTCATGTCATTACATACGTCATTCTAAAGTTCATCTGTAAAATGCATGGCCGAAAGCTGGGGGGGGNGATAATGTAGCAATAACATTCAACCAGCTGTTTGAAGCCATCAATGGCCGACTTGGATTAAAATTTCGCATAAGACACGGCATTATTTTCCCAAAGTCCCCTGGAGCCAAAAAAAGAACCAAAGAGCCTGTTAGATATTTGGGAGATAAATCTATGGTATCTGGCTCCGAAAGCGCCAAGTTTGGCAGCCCTGAGAAAAACCCGGGAAACTGTTCACGGAAAAAAAAAACAACCTTGCCGCTCTTTCGCACGCAGAAAATAATAATATATCTAATCACGACAGTGAGTAACTTAGATTTCCCTCAGATTACTTGCCATCTTTTTGTAAATAATTTCTTTCGTGACACAGCCTTCGATTCAATTATTATACATTGTGCATAATTAAAGGCTAGCTGAATCTGCGAGACAGTGTATGGGCCTTCAGATTATCGGCGAGTAAAACGAGCTGACCGTGACAAAATCGTTTTGTCAATGCTTGTAAATGGCTCGGATGTGAAATAATATAAGTGTGATGTATGAAAATTTCACAAAACATTTCAGATTAGTTAAATTGTATTGGATAAATGCGACAGTATATCGGTAATCTCAGATTCATAGATTACATGGACACTATACCCACGTCGCTATCATCTTTGCACTTGGAAAGTGCGATTAGTAGTGCCGTTATCATCTTTGCACCCGAAAGGTGGGATCGGTAGGGTCGTAATCGTCTTTGTACTCAAAAGGTGAGACAGGTGGTGTCGTTATCGTCTTTGCACTCAAACAGTGAATAATTTGATTACGTAGTCCCTAGAGATCAACCATACTCTGTTTACGAAAAAAGTCAACCCATGTACGAAACAAATTAATGCCAACGGTTCTCGATGAAGACTTTCGCTTTCTCAGTCTCTCTCATTTACTCACTGACGGTTCCCTGTCGAAAACTTGTCGAAGATGTTGCTAATGTCAAACACCCTGAAAATATAAAATGTTACTGCTGACAACTAAAATTAAGTTTCTCTCCCATTGCCCTCATTATAAGTCTGAAGCAAGGATTTCTGACTGAATGGGAAGATTTTTGGTGAGCTTTGGTGGGATGTGACATCAACCAATATGAAATGCGGAAGTCCATCTATTGTTTAAGTTATGTGCTGTAAAATATACAATATTGCTGTAATTTATGCCCCTGCTGCTGCTGCTGCTGCTGCTGCTGCTGCTTCCTACCTTACCAATAGCTTGATATAGTTAAAAAGGAGACTTCAGCCCCACTTACTATAAGACAAATTGTACACAAGTTTGGCGGAATTATCCCGACAATCTTTATGCGGCAGTCACGACGGCATTAGGCATTGTTGTGTTTTACGTGCTAACTGCTATGTTGTGTTAAGCTGACCCGGTCAAGTCACGATCGTGTTCAAACTTCATAAGAAAGTCACGATCAGGAAGGATTAGGTAAGCCGGTACTCACGATTACTGCTGGGCAGGAATTGATAATTAGTAATCGATGCCAAATACTTGGGGGGTATCGGTATTGGCGAGTACCGGTCGTAAAGTATCGAGCAGGTTGACGTTTTTCCTCGCATCCTGATATTTATGATGTGCAACGATAAAACGCTGTAACATAAGCAAAACCTATTTATGAATATACAGTGTTTTATAGCTGCAACGCAGATTTAAAGGATTTATGACTGACTTGGTAGGAAAGAACCTGTCCCCAGATAATACATGTAGGCTAATATTTCAGCTGTTTTCCAGTAAAATAGATGCGTGAATTTTAGTTATAATTATGCTTCAAATGGAAAGACCCAATGTATTCTCATTAAATTCTCATTTAATTTTATTTATTGTAATGATCTGCTTACAGTGTGCACCATTTCTTACCATAACAGATGACACAGGCACAAAAATAAAAGACACATTTCACTGCGGTGATGTTTTACAAGAACAGAAGTACTCGGTATTGGTATCGATACCTGCAAAGTACTCAATATCCCATTGATACCTAAAATGTAGAAATCAGCCCAGCCCTACTTACGACCAGACAGGGTTCAGACAGTCCAAGACTACTGGTAGAATAGTCACAGACGGTGCCAGAATTACATATAACAGCAGCTCCAAAAAAAACAAAAAAAAATTTCAAGCTTGGTTTGTCGTGATCAGTTATTAGTGTAAATGGAACCTAAACTATTTTTCTTTCCCTCAGCGACAGCTGCATGAATGAGCTAGTTATTTTTTCAGTCACGACTACAGCATAACGCATTGTTGGTTTTTACCCGAAAAGGGCATACATTTCAACTAATTTCCTGTAATTTGCACTCAGCAAATCAAGTTAAAATGGCTAGATTTTTATAAGCTTAATTGTGCATACGATTTCAAATGTTCTTCTTTAGAATAAAATCAACATAATTTTAAAACAATGGATTCTTACCTCATTTAGTATTAATTATTTTTAATATACAACTGTCATTTCCCATTTACAAGGACGAAGTTTTTGAAATGGCTTATGACTGATTAACTTAAAGTTTGAAGCTTCACAAAATCCCATGAGGCGTCACAAAATTTCAGAATTTTTTAGTTTATTTTTTTGTTGTAAAAAAATCTTAATTTTTCCATGTAATCAATTTTTAGATTCCAAACTAATATAGCCTTTACAATATTATATATACAGCTTGCATAAGCTGATGATTTGAAGAGGAAGAGTCTTAATAAATGTGGTACTCACGCCTGCAAGGCGCAAAATGCATCACAGCTGAATAAGAAAAGCAAACAGTAAGATGCCAAACACGTCATTCATTTAATATACATGTTATTTTAAATTTCGTTCTAAATATATTGTCTTTTAATAAAAGAGGTGATTCTCAGTTCTCGTGGAGACTTGATTTGGTATTTACATTGCGACTCCCTCTGCTGGAATAACATTTGAACAAGAGATCTCTTCGAGTTTCTAAGCTTACAATTTCACCAAGGCTGCATTTCTTTGGTTCCTTCACTTTGACATAATGAAAAGCCACACTCGGTCCTTAGCAAAGGATATATGTAAATAAAGTCTCTAGGCAAGCCAAGATGGCTGCGACTAATGCGGTAGAGCAAAAAATTAAATATAATCACTGACTTGCGAGTAGTGTTTGCTATACCTATCTCTTGCCTCATTCATTAGCTTACATACCACCACTGATTCTTACCATATCCCCCTCCCTCACAATGCCACTGATGCGACGTTCCACTAACAAATTTTAAACCGTATATGGTTGCCGCATTGTTGCCGAGTTTTTTCTTCCGGTCTTGACATTTAAGACACGACACATTTCTATCAAACCCCTAGTAGGCGTGCCCCCTAACCCCCTTCCTTACTGTGTTTGGCGCGTACCATGAAACGCCGTTCTTTTTGCTAGACACTGCCCACAAAAAGGACGACCCCTACGCAACGCTGCAGGGACCAAACAAACGTAGCTTAAATCTAAATCCTGCACTGCACTTCAAGACTTCAAGCGGTACTCAATTATTTCCCTTTTCAGTGGTTTCACTTCCTCCCTACTGACCTTTCTCGGATTGTGTCCTTTATTCAATTTGTTTTAACTCTGTTCGTTTATCTGCTTATTCTAACAGTGCATGGTGCATTCACCCTCTTTCGACCATCGTTAAAAATATCCTTGCTTTATCCCTGATATTTTTAACCTAGGGAATTACTTCTGGGTTTTTGGAAATCTGCGAATAGAGCAACTACTCTAGGATACTGTAAANATGCAGAATACCTTTTCTGGCTTACACTATCAAACTTTACGTTTGAATTTGGAATACCAGACCCATAATTAAACGCTGAATAATACGTTGTCAGGTAGAGGTGTCTATAACTGCTGGAACGTATGTGACGTCAGCGTTTTTGCTACAGGTTTTGCTGATCGGGGAAGGGGAATAATTCTGGACGCAAGGGCAAAACCCAATAACTCTAGCTCTCCTTATTGCATCATATTACAGACCGCACGGTAACAGAACGATGCTCTTTCTTAGCAAAATTGACTCGGTGGGGGCGCCATAGATAATTTCTAAAGAGAAAAAGTATTGAAAAACGGAAAATTATTTTTGATGTGCGTGTTCTACTTTAAGTCTAAATCCTGCACTGCACTTCAAGACTTCAAGCGGTACTCAATTATTTCCCTTTTCAGTGCTTTCCTACTGACCTTTCTCGGATTGTGCCATTTACTCAATTTGTTTTCACTATGTTCGTTTATCTGCTTATTCTAATAGTGCATGGTGCATTCACCCTCTTTCGACCATCGTTAAAAATATCCTTGCTTTATACCTTATGTTTTTAACCTAGGGAATTACTTCTGGGTTTTTGGAAATCTGCGAATAGGGCAACTACTCTAGGATACTATACATACTGCCAGAAACATACTAACGATAGGACAGTATCACGTTGGTTATTTTCAATGTTTATCCCAGCTTCTTTGGCTGAAGGCTGAAGCAACCCAGTAGTGTCGTAATCAAATATAGATCCGTCTTCCCGACGTCACGAGCTCACCGACGCCCACCAAACCTTCCGATTCCGATATTTTCTTTCTGACTCACAACGGTGGCAATGGAAGAAACCTTGAGTTTAGCTGTCATTTATTACCTTCAGCAGGCAGGAATACCTGATGAAATCGTCTATCTGATCACAATATAAAACGAAATAATTCTCGCTACATACGTCTCTATATAGGTCTCTGCTCAAACGTTGAATTTCATTTTCTCTGCGAAATATACACTATGCGTTCCTTTCATGCATCACCCTTCTTGTTTTCTTAGCCTGGAAAACTCGCCTAAAGGCTCCGAATACAGCCTTCAGCGATTGATTAAAAAGTCAGTTCATCCGTAATTGTCACGGAATAAGTAGGCCTATATATTTGGAGATCAGGTAAATGTGGGATTTTGTCGCAGTCATTAGACGTCAAAATCGCAGGAATCTGGTCCCTCTTCTTATTTGTGGGTTCTAAAACGGAAACAAGTTACTTCACTGGAAGAATTTGCGGAAAAGATTTTTCGAGTAAATACGAAAGGCAAGATACATCTATAGGCTACTTATTACCACGCCACCTCGTTATCACCTAATCAAAAATGACTTCGTAATTCTCTTGTCATGGAGTAATTTACATTGGATGCTGTAATTTGCCTGACGATCGGCGTGGCTTCGTTTTGCCTAACGACACAATGACAGAGAGTTACGCCTAAAACGGGGGTATGTTTTTGGCTGCTGCGGGGAAGTGTGCGCACCGAAATTAACGCTCGGCAAAATGGTGGTCACCATCTGCGGTTTCAGATTTGTTAGTAAAACTTTTTATCAATGGTCTTGAGTCGGAGGAGGATGTAGCAAGAATCAACGATGGTATGTATGCTAATGAATGAGGCAAAACATATGAGTAAGGCAAATACCACCCAAAAATTATCGCATTACCTTCTAACTCTTCAGCATCCGTCGCAGTCATCTTGACTTTCATAGAGTCTAACACTCCTTTTGCCTAGGACGGCCCAATCACAAAAAGGACCGCCCCTTCCACGCAGCCGTATAGATCAAACATACGTAGCCTTGGCTAATAGAATGTAGAACGTCACCGGGGGATATGACCACAGACTGGTAAGTTGTGCGGGAACCAAGCGAGACAAATGAACCAAGAAGTAATGGGTACTAACAGTCTGACCACTCCGTTTACTGTTGGCAAGGAGAGGTGAGCACGCACGAACTTGCGCCCAGAGTGTAAAGAAGCTAACCCTATGACAAGTTAATTGAGAGCAGCTCTTTAATTTACCTCCTGTTGACTAAATACAAAATGAAAACGGATCATACCTTGAACAGATATTGGGATTGACCAGGTAAAGTTGATCTACAAACAAGGTAGGGTATGGCTAGAGAAAGAGAGAGAGAGATCGGTCGAGGGCTCAAGGGACAAATGTAGAAAAAAGAAAGAAAGAAAGAAAGAAAGAAAGAAAGAAAGAAAGAAAGAAAGAAAGAAAGAGGGTGTGTTATAACTCGAATCCGCGACAACAGTACCGCCACACATTGCTTCACCATTTACTTTGAATCGGAAACGTCTATACGTGTGTATGTGTGTGTGTGTGTGTGTGTGTGTGTGTGTGTGTGTGTGTGTGTGTGTGTCTGTGTGCGCGCGCGCGCACATTAAATGTACTCCCTTTGAGTCCTCTATTGTCCTCTATTCGGAGATTTCGAAAAAAACCAAAGTAATTTCTGTGGATAAGGAACATTAAAGATGAATGTATTTACTCTACCCTTCCCCTGTTCGGTATGTGCTTTTATACCATAACTCACGTTTAAAATTGCATTTCATTTTTTTAATTTTTTCACTACAATGACAATCCACTTTGCGCGTTTTGAAATCATGAAGGGTGGGCGTTGTCAGTAGTTTCTTCACTGCTCTGTGTTCCCATCACCAGCGAGATCTTTGTGGGTGTCATGAAACGGAGCAAATGTCACAGTGTTTCTATATGGAGTGTCGTCAGTTTGTGAGTGTGTGTCCGACTGTGTCCTCCTGTATCATGCTTTTATGTACAGCCAACGCCGAGCTGGGATTGTCTCCCGATGCCCGAGGCAAGGAATTTTATTTTCACCGCATGGCGACAGTGACACGGTCGGTCCGTTCTTCGCTTTCACTCATTTTGGGCGTTCACTTTATCCGATTTCCCCATGAAACCGGTTCATTTCATCCACTATTTTTTTACTTAAACAAATAGCGTTTCAATCGGGACCACAGAATATCGTTCACTTTAACCGATTATTCTAATAAATCGTGTTCACTTTAGGCGGACTCCACTGTACTTTTTTTTAGTACGATAAGCTTTCAATAAACGTGTTAAACTTGTCAAATTTTCCGACACTGAAGAATGGCGTCATTGTGTAAATATAAATATGTTTAAATGACACATTTGAACATGATATTAGTAATCAAAATCATTGCACTTACTGTCACTGAAAAGTTGCTATTATCTGATGATTTTTATTCATAAACCATGAGATCATATTTTCGACAAAATGCTACAAACTAAGCTTGGAATACAATAAACCGTTTGTTGTACAGGAAAATGGATTGATCTAAGTGTTCACCCACTACGTTTGAAACCAATTCACAGCAGCTTAGTCGCCGCGGCACATTGTAAGCGTATGATTACAATGTGAACATGATACATGAACTTTGTTGTTCGTCACGTCGCGCCTATCAAGGACTGCCGAGTCTTTGTATTGTAATTTCCGAGGAAATTAGACGCACGCGTACTTATAACGATTTGTGCAATGTGTAGGCCATTCCCATGACCGACACCTTACCAGACATGCGTAAGTCCTAGGCTAATCTTTGCAATGAATGAACCCAACTGGGGCTTTTTGGTGTTCTTCCGTAAGATGTGATGTATGAATAGTTTTCTTCATGTGGTTCATGGAATTTCCCGACTAGGCTAAATCTGATCCGGTACGATGCCCATGAGTGTTGGATTTACTGTCGTTTTTGAATGATCAGGTACCGTGAGAAATTATCTATCGATGCTGTCAATTTTTATCCGTGACATGTGTGCTGCCACGTTGTCTGTAAATATGCATTTCTAGATTTGGGGATTTCCCGAATCTAAATTGATCACGTGCAGGGGCCATAATGCTGGAGTAAGTGAAATTTTTAATGTTGGGTGTGGTATTGGGCGGTGTAGTTATGAGGTTTTACCAGTGGTTATGCGCCTTTCCATCGTATATTGTGTGTGTTTTTTTGGCCAGTGTATCTTATTTCTGAATTTCTCTGCCTATGTGTCAAACGTCTGAGGTTTTATGTTTATGTATCATTACCTCTGAAATTCTTCATTTAGATCACACTATTGATTTTCATTGCCGGTGCATCACAATGCACGCTTCCGAGGTTTCCTTTCTATGCATGACACATCTGAGTTTGTTTGCCCCTAGATGACACATCTGAGTTTATTTGCCCATAGATGACACATCTGAGTTTGTTTGCCCCTAGATGACACATCTGTGTTTATTTGTCCATAGATTCCATAGATGACACATCTGAGTTTCTCTGTCTATGTATCCCAGCTGGTCAAAGTTTATTATTGTCAAAATATATGATAAAGATTAAAAGGGAGGTGGGTGGGCACACAATATTAGTGAGTGATGAGGGTAACATAATGAACCGATGAGCAAAATAAATAAATGAGTGTATGAATGACCGGATTAAGGAATAAATAGATAAAAAAGGGGGGGGGGGGANGGGGGGGGGAACCTCAATGGAATAAATAGATAAAAACAAAAAAACAAAAAAAAACACCAAGAGAAATACAGTACTAACAAAACAAAACAAAAGCATCCCCCCCCCCAAAAAAAAAAAANCCCCCCCAAAAAAAAACAACAAACAAACAAAACAACAACAACAAACAAACAAAAACAACTATCTTATTAAAAAAAATAAAAACTGACTCAAGATCACTGAAACGTCTGCATAATTCCTAACTTAGTGAACACAGCGTTAACTAAGAAAATACTTGGCTATTGATGTTTTTAGGAGCTTTTCATGACTACCGCAGTAAGTTAATTATGAAAGCATTATGCATACAACCACAGAGCACTCCAGTGAGTGTACTGGTTGTCTGAATACATGAGGTTGGAGGTCTTGAGGTCTGTTTGTGTGTGCATGGCACCCCTCCCCCCCCCTCACCTTTCCAGTTCCCAAAATCCATCTGCTACAAGTTTTTATATGGGTCTGAAAGTTTAGCTCATACATCATATCAACTTGGGGGGTGAATTAGGATATCTATCATGGTTGTCTGAGGATCAGGGAAAAGAACACAAACAGACGACGACATTGCCTGTTACAATCTGTTTGTCAAAGGAGTAGGTGAGACAGTTGGAGAGACCGTTGCGGGAAGCCCCGAGTTAGGACCATACTATAAATCATGGTTATTCAGCGCTTTGGATCGAACAGGAACTGGTACGAGATCATGATTCGACTCTAGACTTACACGTGGAAGTTAGGGAACAATATTCAGGCATAGATGTTTAAGGTTTTAGTTGTTGTGAAGTTATAGTGTCTTCGCAGTATAGTGCTAGCACGTTCAGTTTGTAAGCTGACAGGGTCTGGGTTCGAAACCCTGTATGGACAGGAAATTTTCTACTGTTAAATTTTTCGGCCTCTCTTCTGAAAACTGATCTCTCACAGTAATTTGGTAAAATCCCTAGTGACACGCTTTCTAGATAATATTAATATCAAATCGGACCCACATTCCTCCCCTTTAATGATAATAGAAGAATAAAATGTGCTATACTTCCTGATATAATTCTGTCTGTCTATCTGTCTGTCTGACCGTCCGTCAATCTGTCTGTCTGTCTGTCCATCTGTCTTACTGAATGTCAGTTTGTCCTTACATCTACCAATCTGTACCTTGTCAGACCTCGGCTCTAGGCTCGCTCTGCTTGTTTAGCCGTCCCTTACGATAATTACAGAAACATTAATACATGACTGTGATGATGGGTGTTTCACATCTGTTTCCGGCCCAAAACTCCGTGGACTATAAATCTGCATATAATGCGATCCCTATTCTAGCACCGAATGACTATACTTAAGGCCTCATAGTTTCCATGGTTTCTGTTCATATTTTCGAGGTTGTGAAGTGTTGAAAATCGTGAGTAAATTTTTACATTGAAAACTAAGACTTGAGATCTCTCTTTGAACTCGCTTCTTTCCGAATGGCGCCAGTGTTGGGGGAGGGGGA
>JAWQUT010000165.1:1025637-1035637 GCA_033807755.1 Ellobium chinense
GGCAAGGGGATTAGGACCCTGAATATCAAGGACTCGAATGTTGACCAGTGTGGGTTATCTTTAGGGTTGGGCAAGTCCACCAAAATAGTCAATTTAGATCAGTTCACTCACGGAAGAAAAGCTCTAAGATCAAGTTTAGCTCAGTTTTATGAAAACTGAGTAGTTTTCAGATTAGATCAGTCCCTCTTGGTTCTTAAAACTGGCAGTTTGGTTCTGGCTTTCGCCGTAGATATGAACTGAACTGAAATTTAGGTAGAAAATTAAAGTTCAGAACAAGCACCCAGCCTAGCTACAATTCAGATCCAGATCAGTTTGTCCAAATTAGTTATGGAGCTCAGAGCAGTTTCACGTGAACTGAACTTAACTTCACGAACTGCGTTCTTATGATCTTAGTTTTGCCCAGTCCTGGTTATCTTTCACATAAGGGCAGTAACGTTATAAGAAATGTCATAACAATGAGTATATTGAGGTTTTTGGATCAAGATTCAAAATAGTGAAGTCCAACTGCTTCAAGAATGGTAAGCTTTTCGGGGTTTTTTTTTGTTTGTTTTGGTTTGTTTCTTGAGTCATGAGGTGCATGGCGCTACTTTAATTAAGGCATTTGGAAAAACAAAAATTCATGACTGACATCTTTATCGTTAAAGCATTTTGTTCCAACATTTCTCCTATGAGATGGTCTGCGTGGTCAATAGGTGGTAAAAAAATCAGCGATGATTGTTTAAATTTAAACATCATTATTTCAAAATGATGATAAAGCTGTAATCCTCTGAAAATCCCTGATCAAGCTAAAAAAAATGCAAAGAAACATCACAGACGTCACCAAAAGCAGAAGTGAGAATATTGTCAAGTTTGGCTGCCCTTGAAATGTTATAACTAAGAGAACAAAAATTCCTCTAAGTAAATCTGGTTTTATTAGGGAAAACAGGAAGTACCTGGCAGTTTCAAACCTTGAGATGCCGCTTTTTTCTGATATTAAATATGTCAAGAGTTGATAAGCCTACCGATATGCGTGTTTCGCTGAGGAATTCTNCCCCCCCCAAAAAAAAAAACAACAACAAAAAAACAACAACAACAACAACAAAAAAACAACAACAAAACATTGATATAAGTTCAAAAAGAGGAGAACAATGTGGATAGCAAGGGCTTGAGAATGGCAGTTTCCAGTAGTGCTCTCTGTCTTTCCCTGCCACTTTCCTATGATCTCATGTTGGTCTGCTTGTCTGTTCATTCGTCTAACAGTCAATTTGTTTATCGTCTGTGTGTCTATCAGTCTATCCGTTTCTCTCTCGTTTGTTAACTATTGAATGTAAATATGATATTTTTGCATTTCGTCGTACCAGTAAAATTATGAAAAGTTGTTTCTTTCCCTCTCTGTCTTTCTCTTTTTATATATCTCTATGTCCATCTCGTTCTCTCTCTCTCTTCCTTTCCTACACAGTCATGTGATCGATGGGTTTCATAAAAGTTAGCCAAAGAGTGGAGCACATACATTTCTCCAGAAAAGGAGGGAGAAATGTTTATGATACTTTTGAAGGTCAGTTTATTTCTAGCGTCGCACTGACCCAATTTCAGCAGTGTCTGGAAAATCCGATTTGTCTTTTCCGAGGAAACTGGCTCGATAGATACGATGATAATTTATTGAACAAATCACAACAGCATTCAAGACCAAAGAATCTAAGAACCAGACTCCAGTAATATCATGTGAAGCTTTTTCATTTTCGATAAACCTGTGAACAAATCTCTGAAAAACAAATTTTTTAATGTTGCACTTTTAAAAACAAAAGGATACCAAATATACGTTGAATGCAGAATGAATCCATCATTCATCCGCATGATCATTGTATTAATTGTAATACACAATGCAAAAGGCGACATTTTGTATTCTCCTATGTCCACACCCATTCATAATTAGTTCCAAGGAAGTCCACAACTCCGTTAATGTAAATTTTCAGTTACAATGAACTTGCGGTGATGTCCGGACTAATTCCTTCTTTTTTTCTTTTTCATGGATGAAATCAACCGCCTCGCCAGATTTTTCGCTTAAAGTGAACTCTGAAATGCCGGGTTGTAGGCAACTCTCCGCTTATTTAGCGGTAAGATTTATAACCATAATCACAAACTACATCCTCGGTTTCCAGCAGATTTGCTCCTGAGTGTAACGAAACCCGATAACATCGAGGTGTGAATGGTTTAGAAGGTGGGAGAGGAGACGGATGTGACAGCTGAGTTAGTCGATCTCTGTCCCCTGCCTAGTGGACCTATCGCACGTCACTCACACACGCAGCAGCACATACATTCTTAACTTTCCCACATCTCTCCCTTTTTTTCTTTAATTAGAGGTGCTCAAAATGTCAAATCGTCATACTCATTCCACATTTTCCTAGGTCAATTTTTGAGGTTTGAAAAATTTGGCGCTCCCAACCTTTTGCTCAGAGCAAGAGATAGATGTGGTTCCGCTTGTAAAATCGGGACATAATAACAAGTCAAAAACTCCACTTCTTTTAATAGGAAAAAGAAGATTAATGGAAGATCAAAGTAATATAAATAACTCGAATCATCAAAAAAAAAATATAAAAAATGACAGACGAATGTGGAATGAAAGTGACGATATAACAATGTTAAGTGGTGTAAAAGTTGTGTCCCCATGAAAAATGGTTAATGTGAATTCCGGTTGTAGTGAAGTGAACACTTTCCGTTGGCCCCTGTTGTTCCCTTTGAACGGAGTGCACTGTATATGTGCCATGATTTTCAGGAACCTACTTGGATCTGATTCTAGATATGGCTGGACTTAATTTCCAGAACGATTCCATTTTTGTCTTTAATCCCAGGGCATCAGTAGTGGATCATCAATTTTCATATATATATATGTATATATATATATATAAATCAGTAGACTTAACTGTGCAGCGATTTAAGATGGGAACAAAAAACTTGGTTTTGNGGGTTGGGGGAAGGGAGGAAGAGGGCTTCAGTCTCTTCGTGAACACAAAGCGTTTCAGTCATTGTGCCCCTTTTAAGTCTGTACCATAGTTACTGTCAAATTAAAATATGAAGATTAAAGGAGAGTGGATTGATAAACAAATTGATAAGTGAATAGTTCGATATAAAGAGCTTATGTTGAGCAAAATAAATGAATGAGTCTTTGAGTCACCGAATTAATGAATCATATCTTATATTATAAAAAAAATAATGAAATATAGTTTTGGGCTGTTTAGGAACCTCCGAAAAAAAAAGAATACGAAATAAAGCCATATAAAAATTTTCTAAGCACTCCGAATTTCGATCTTGTTCTCAAGATTTCGTTAAAGTGCATGGTATGTTAAGGTTCAGGAAGTCGCCACTTCTCCGAAAAAGTTTAGGTTATAAAAAATACAGTACTTAAATTTGGATGGCTACTCAGTGGCATTCTCTACACCGGGAAGAAGCTTGCCTAGATGCAGTTTGAAAACAGCTAGAGTCACCCGACCTTCTGGAAAATAAAATTTCAAGAAAACAGAGTGAACCATGACCTAAATAGAGGCCTGCGTTATCACCTGAAGACGTATGAGGGCGAACAAAATACTTTTGTGTGTGTGTGTGTGTGTGTGTGTGTGCATCGTTTGCCCTCATATTTGGACAGGAGGAACTCAAGTCGGATTTCGGATTGCATTTTTTAAATCTATCATGTAGTTTAGCTGGCTGGTTGTTTAGAGCATGTCATGGTGATTTAAAAACAGGGTGTAGTCGAGACGCTTACGTTCCAGAAAAGAAAGCAAAATCCGAATAAACAGACGTCTTGACTAGAATATTTCTGAAAATGGGCAACAGGATAGAAACTACGTGCACGACAGTCTTGGTATGAATGTTTCGATCGTTTCTGTTAATTTCCATTTGGTGTGAATGTTTCGGACATTTCTACTAAATTTCACTCGGTTTGAATGTTTCAG
This sequence comes from Ellobium chinense, assembly GCA_033807755.1. NCBI lineage: Eukaryota > Metazoa > Mollusca > Gastropoda > Ellobiida > Ellobiidae > Ellobium > Ellobium chinense. Next base: position 1,029,564 of record JAWQUT010000165.1, read on the forward strand.
ACATTTCTGTTTATTTTCACTCGGTGTGGATATATCGGAAGTTTTTGTTAATTTTCACTCAGTATGAATATATCGGCGCTTCTTTTAAATTTCACTCGATATGGACGTATCAGGTATTTCTGATAATTTTCGTCCGGTGTAAATGTTTCTGACTTCTCTGCTAAGTTTCAGACTGTCTCACCAACTGAGATTCTACACGTTTCATAGCAGTCAACCCTTAGCAAACTTTACATTTAACTCAACAAATAGTACCCAAAAGATGAATTTCCGTTTAGAATACTCGTGGCGTTTCGTGCAAATAGGAACTGACCCACTGCACTTGCAAAAACTAGGAAGTGCATCAATACGTAACTGTGCAGGCTACTGGAACCAATTTACAAAGCTCAACCAGGTTTACTTTACTGCGCAAAAGATTCCTCTGGTAAAATAATTTCATTCTGCTAACATAATGTAAAGTTGCTTAACAGAAAAACCGGATATATGAAGATACAGGCTTTCCCAGGATCCTTGCAATGCAGGGTGTTGTTTGCTGAAGCTACACTGCAGAGCTAGAGCAAACAAATGGAAGCTGCGGACCATGATATTCTAAACATATTCTGCACGTTCTTTTGTGCATTTAGTTTTATGCATCGGGGAGAATTCCCCTTGACACACCCATCATAGCAAAGGGAATGGCCATTTTTTTGGTACATAGAAACCGAGTTTTCGACTGCTAGACCAAGACATATCTTTGGTTTTTTGTTCTTTTTGTAAACGCCCCGGAAGATTTTCAATCCCAAATGTTTGTGCGTAAATTTCCACAGATCAGTACGCCTTTAGATTTTGTAGATTTTCCTCGTAAAAGGGTCCAGGGCAGTGGTGTGAGATCCCTCATGAGGGAGGGAGGGCTCATTCACTGACTCATTCATTGTTTCACTCATAACTTGAGTGACTGACTGACTGACTGACTGACTGACTGACTGACTGACTGACTCACTCACTCACTCACTCACTCACTCACTGACTCACTCACTTACTCACTCATTCATTCATCTTACACGATGACGAGCACATTGCCGTATCGATCTGGTCTCAGTGTGTGTGTATATATGTGTGTGTGTGTGTGTGTGTGTGTGTGTGTGTGTGTGTGTGTGTGTGTGTTTTCTTTTTGCTTCCCATATTACACATATATAGTGGACACATTAGTTACGTCACATAGCTAAAACTATAATAGTTTAGTCTACGTCGGGATTCTGAAAACAGAAGCATTTACATTTAAAATAGTGTACTCCCAAGACGTTACATTCGTGAGATCTCAGGGAAGATAGAGCGGATAAGTAATCAGTGGCCGTATGAATAGTCCATACATTAGTTAACGCACTGCGTTAACTACAGTAAACACTAATTTTTTATTTTCAGGGCCGGGTCCCGTGCGTTAACTTACGTATGAGGTAATATTATGCATACAGCCACACATAAACACTGCGTAAACATGAACAGCGGTCCGAAATTCGAATTTCCGAGAAGACTTCGTTACGGCGAAAAATCACACCAACTTTTGCATCATAAATAATTTACGCCTTGGTATCTGCCTAGTACTTGCCCGTAGGTCAGGTATCTGGCAAACAGGGAAATCATTCGTGTGAATGACGAGGCAAAATGATCGAAATCAGTCGGTAGAAAGGAGAAAAACAAGACAGCTATATTTAGATAAGAGCTATTCGTACGTAGGCAGTGTGACAATTCGGTTTTTATTTGTCAGTGGGTCTATATCCATTGCCTTCTGCCCGCTTTGGTTTCGGGCAGTATATTGAAGCCAAAACAGATGATTTATTCCAGTTCAGGTCCCTAAAAATATTGACTGAAGCTTAATCTGTTTGAATGCAAAGAACAATGAGATTTACTCATGCTATGGTCCGTAGGCCTACCGCTATAAGGATACCTTAAAAGTTGCTATGTACCAGTCAAATGAGCTATTTAATTTTCGCGAATTTGTTGAATGGAGCTTGACTCGTTAAAGTTGTCTCTCGTGAAAAACGTCCTGTTTAAAACTGTTCAAAGAACCCATTTCCAATAAACGGTTATTTCTAGCTACCATTCCTCATTATTTAGACATAAAAGATTATGTGTTTCTGTCAATACAAAGCAGAGCTGCCATACACTTTGAGATGGTAGTCTTGTCATTTCACCTCATATTCCTCTAGACTTTTGCGCTCCTTATCACCTGAGTATATCATCATACGGAAACGGCTTTTCGCGAAAATCAGATCCTCTCGGGAAGAAAAAAATATATACAGTAGCACGAGGACATTCATCACCATCTTTGAATTCCCAGTGGGTTTGAAGGCTAAAGAAGGGGAGAAGGGGTAGAGGGACAGAGGAAGTTAGGAAGACACGTGTGACCGTATACGTAATCCATACGTTAACTAATGTACTGCGTAAACCACAGTGAACACTACTATTGTTTAGAGAGTTTCCCGTGGTAATCCCAGTGCATTAACTAACGAAAGGATTATGCATACGGCCACTAGACCGGAGAATAGCAAGCATCTTTAAAACTGAATAAAAAGAAAATGACGCAATATAAGTAGTCTATATCTGCAATATAAATCTCACAGAAGGCTCTTGACCTTCTGCTGGGTAAGAGCAATTAAATCCATTGCACATCTTAGTGGTGGGCAGTATCCTTCTGAGTATAGATACTTTCGATACTTAGGAATTTCGTTACAGTAGCGATATAGTGAAAAAACGCGTCGGAAGTAATTCTGATCAACACTCGATCCATAGTACCACACTGTAAGACGCTTCATCAAGGAGTCTGCAGTGACAAGGTACCTTCAGAACATCGAAATCAAATTCGATCCTATTTCGATCCTCAGTATCGACCCACTTACTGGTGACTTCATCGTGTAACCGTTTAGCGGTGTCAAAGGATATCGAAATTATTCTGGATCCCAGTACCAAACTTTACTAGTTACCCGTTTTCTTAGTGCAGAGTCTAGCGAGATCAAAACGTTTCGAAAGTATCAAAATTAATTTCGATCTTCAGTAGCAATCTACCAACCTGTCTTCTCTGTACAAATCTGATGGAATCAAAAGGCATCAAAAATATTGAAAGGTTTCGTAAGTGTTGAATAAGTATCCAAAAGGTATCGAAAATATGGAAATTTCTATCCACAACTAAGTATCAGAATCGAAATAGAACCGATAATTTCGAAACTTAGAATGTGGAAGCTGAATATCGTGATGCTTAGAAATATGAGGTACCGGCCTATCACTGACACTACTTTAAATGTTCGTTAGATTTCTCACTTGTCGGACAATTTGACAGAGTTACTTCTACAAAATGTTGTGAAGACTTTCCTTTCTGACTAACTGTAAAGATATATTCCTTTTTCTAGTGACAAATTTTAGTGACTAGATGACATGACACATCCGTTGTCTGTAGGAAACAAAAGCCAAATGTTTCGGGGATTTATAAAAAAAAAACCAACAACAAAAACCTATATTGCTTGTTTTGTTTGCGGATGTAGTTATCCCTCTCTACGCCTACGAACAGAGCTTGTTTAGGACTTGAAGTGGTGTGTCAGTCCTCAAACACTTGATACTCTTTGCAGAAATCTGCTCATTGCCTTGTGACGACATAGCGGAAACTTCTGTGGGTGGATGAGGACCACTTATCTTCCTATATCCTCTCCCTCCCCTATTTATCCTTTCCTCTAGTATCCCGATATTACTATTAGATTCCCTCATCCGCCGGGCGCACTTTTCCGTCCTATTGTTATTAGAACAAAAGAAATCCGTACCTTCAAAACGCGGACATTTTCGACAGGTAACATGCCAAAACGTGGAGTTTTCAATGAAAACGAGTATTCGTGTTTGTTTAGCGTATCGATACTCAGTGTTTCATCCATAAAGTGTAGGCCTATACACTTGAAAACATTTCCTCTCTGCATTGCGGGCTTGAGACCGTCACACCGAAGTGGGCTGCATTAAAAATGTGTTGATGTTTTAATACTTTAAACTCCTTGTGAGTGTCTTAAAATGGTCTATAAACAATCCTGTATTTACATTACACCAGTGTCGGCAAAGGCCATCCTATTGACGAATTCTTCAATTGTCAGTTGACCAGCCATATAGTCGTTCAGAAATTGTTGTTTTTGCTTGTCTTCTTTCTTTTGCTTTCTGCTCATCATTCCTGTGCTGCTCTCAGCTGCCTTGATCTTAAGAGTGGTTTTTGTCTGCTCTTCGGTGACTGCATCCAGGAACACAAATATATTCGGATGAGGGCATTTGAAGTACCCAGAGAAATGGTAGTGGAAGCTCTCACAGCAATTTGTTGTTCGACCGTAGAGATCCTGTGAGGCCCAGATAGACGGAGGGAACTCAGCTGTGTCGTCGATGTAGGTGGTCACGATGTAAACAGAGAACTGTAAAGCTCTGGTGTCCTCCGGAGAAGAAGCGCAGAGCACATCGCTGAAGCAGTCCCCGACTTTTGACGCTGGTATTGCTAGCAGCTGGTAGAAATATCTTGGACAATACTTGAAAGTCCCATCGCCATACACATCCGTCACATTTTTAAGGAAGCGGAGATTCTCCTCCGTTGTGATGAAGATGATTTCACTGTCTGGATCGTTTATCAAAACATTATGACTGTACTCTGCTTGAAGAGCTGTGAATATTTCCTGACGATTTTTTGGCATAGGAGGTCGGACTTTCAGACGTGCATTGTAGACGGCCTCTCGTATTTGCTTGGTATCGTTGTAGTTCAAAATGCCACTTTTGGCAGCCCCCGAGCGTGCAATTTTGCTGGGCTTCTCGTTTAGCTCTTCTACCGCTCGACGTTTGCAAGCTTTCCTTGCTTGGGGCTTGGCAATGGCCATGTCTGAATCTGGCTCATGGTCGTATAAGGGCAGCATCTTTATGACTGTCCCATGTCTCTCCAATAAACAGAGGTGAATACAATTTTTTTTTAAAATGCAGTCTTATAATTGCAGTAAAACATTGACATATAGAACAGGTCTTAGACGAAAAATTCGCGTCATTACAATAGTAGTGCCTAATATCCGTTGATCCATTTCAGTTTAAAAAAAAAAAAGTCCGGACAAATGAAAGTGTTCCTCATTTCCTTGGATTTGTACTAAGACTACTAAGACTTGTACTTTTCTATAGGAGTTTTCTACTCTTGGTAAACTCGTCATTGAAGCGGCTGAGGTGTTATCGCCTTGCTCGTGACGAACTTATCTCCGCATCACTATCAACAACACTAACAGACCAGTGAGTCAACGGAAAGACAATGGGCAGATTTTAGAAGCGCAAAAGGCAAGTAGTACTTAGTTTGAAGACGTGGGTTTGGTTTTGTGATAAGTTATCCCGACTTATTCGGAAAAGATAAAATTTGCTGATACTGATCAACAAAACTGCGTCACATAAAAATTATATATATATANTATATATATATATATATATATGAGCTTATGAGGAGTGCATAATAGGCCAATATCTTTCTGCGAAATCGTTATTTATTTGAAATTTTGGAAAAGATCTGTGGGAATATCCAGACCAGGAGAGAGATTGCGTAGTCTACGACGCATTGTCTGATGAATGTTCGGGTCGACTCCGCCACAGCGCACTTTACGCATCAGTGAGAAAATCTAATACGTCATAGCGCAACTCGCCGACATTGCCCTGGGCTCTCTCATTTTTGGCTGCGCTATGGCGTAGTTGCTAAAACGAACATTTCCATCTGCGTTTAACGGGCTTTAGACCGTCACATTCCATGACCGTGGCCGCATTAACATGTTCTTGGTTATAATTGCACAAAATGTTTAAAAGATAAAAATGAAGATAAAATCCTTGTTCACTGCACTGCTTCAAGTTTTGTCAAAGAAATCTGGCGCAGAAACTCAAGTTGGGTGATGTTGCCGTGTTCATAGTCTTTAAGAAACTTCTCTCTTGACTCATGTTTTTGAACTGTCTTCCTCCTCTTTGAGGATAGCCTGGCATCACGGATCTTGAGAATGGTTGCTTCTTGTGTCTTGCATAGACCATCAATGAAACGAAAAATGTTGGGGTGAGGAGTTTTCACAGTATTT
>JAWQUT010000165.1:1038137-1040004 GCA_033807755.1 Ellobium chinense
TCTGGCGCCCTGATTTTGTACCCGAATTGCGGTATTCTTCAAGATCCACATCATCAGCAGTACCCAAGCTTGTTTTTTTTTTATGTGTGTGTGGAGGGAGGGGGGATTTTGGGGGAGGGAAAGGGGATCGGAGAGTGACAGGACTCTGAGATTACGACTGGGATTGTAACTAGACGAGACCAGGGGTTGGGCGGAACTAAGATCATATGAATGCAGTTGGTGAACTTCAGTTCAGGTGAAATTGATCTGAGCTTAATAGCCATTTTGAACGAACTGAACTGGATCTCATCTATCGTTATTTTGGGTGCTTGATCTGAACTTTAATTTTCTACCTAAATTTAAGTTCAGTTCACATCAACCTCTAAAATCAGAACTGAGAGCCCATTTCAAAGCCAAGAGGAACTGATCTTATTTGAAATCTACTTAATTTTCACGGAACTGATCTGAACTTGATTTTGGGGCTTTTTTCCCCACAGGGAACTGAACTTGGTCTGAACTGACTTTTTTTGATGAACGTCCCATTCTTGTCTAGACTATCTCACCAGGCGTCCCTCTAATATAGTCTCAGTACTCTCAGACTTCCACTCTCCTTTCCCAATACAGTATTGTAGTTTGAACAAAGTACTCGTATTTTGAGTTTTACCATTCGTCCGTATTCGTGGTCATGGAGATAGGTATTCTGAGTGCTCAGTAATGGAGGGGACGGGAACAAAGGCGGGGCAGAGGGGGAGGAAGGACTCAACGGAGAATTTTATAATCCTGCTGGTGTCAATGGTCATCTCTGTTACCGTAAGTTACGGTACAATACTGTACTGGTTGGAGACGGTCATTATCGTTATTAACAACACTCGCACCGAAATCTGCAGTGAACAGCAAGTAGATCTACACAGGTAGACTCCGTTTCGCGAACGTAGAATGAAATTATGACCACTTGACCTTTGACGTCAGGCCAGCGGATTTTGGTGTTGCCAGTAAACATTGCTGACCAGAGGTCACTTATATATTATATATTTGCTATTTTCGGATGGGAAAATCCGATTTCTGTGCTAAGTACGGGATACCAGGGGAAGAGTGCGCACTCATCTAGGGTAAAGGCAAATATTTTATAAGAAACGGGGTTTGCCTCTGTCTCTTCGTCAGTCATTCTGTATGGCTGTATTTCTCTGTGTGTGTGTGTGTGTGTGTGTGTGTGTGTGTGTGTGTGTGTGTGTGTGTGTGTGTCTGTGTGTGTCTCTGTGTGTGTGTGTGTGTGTGTGTGTCTGTGTCTCTGTGTGTGTGTGTGTCTGTGTGTGTGTGTGTGTGTGAGAGAGAGAGAGAGAGAGAGAGAGAGAGAGAGAGAGAGAGAGAGAGAGAAACAGAGAGAGAAAGAGAGAAAGAAAGAAAGAAAAAAAGAGAGATACTCTCTCTTTCTATTTTCCTTTCTCTGGTCATGGGCAACTTCGTTTGAAAGTGTGTAAACTCCTGTACATTTCACCACATTAACAAACCGTCCTGTCTCTGATGGAAACACCTGATCACAGCGGTCACGTCAATCCGACCCTTACCTGTTCGTGAAAGACAAATTTTAACAGCAATTAAAAATCACAGAGACCGTCTCCATTTTCACCCAACTGATACGATCTGTATTACTGCTTCTGGACAAGAAGGACAAAAAATAGAAAAAAAAAGCCCCGAATTCGAAGGAGGATATTCCGGTTTCTAAAATTATATTGCGCACATTTTTTACACATAAGGAGAAAATACAGTATCCTGAAGACCCACTTTTATTTTATCTTGCATTGCTGAAAACGTGAAGAGGTCAATAGATGAACAACGCAGGACAAGGTTTCAGAAACCAGCAAAGGGATTTTTTTTTTGGAGGGAGGGC
>JAWQUT010000165.1:1040029-1050248 GCA_033807755.1 Ellobium chinense
GGGTGGGTAGTAGAGAGGGAAAGGGAGTCAGGTGTACCTATCATCAAGTCCCATTACCCTTCACCTTTCACCTTTCAAAATAAGAGCAATAATTTTTGCGCATAGTGACAGGGCTGACAGTTTAACATTCATTCTACATAAAATGCTGACAGATTATACCGGTGTCAGTGGGTCTGGCAGAATCAAATCTGCCTCAGTGAAGCAAAATGCAGATATAATATGTTCTTACCTGGTAATGAACCCTCCATGGATACTCCCTACTCCATGCTTGTACTGAATTTTTCATTACAAGATACCTCAGGTAACACGGATATTATGACCAGTCTATACGTGTAAATGCGTACCGTTTGACGTCCCGAGCCTCCAAAATCTTTTCGTGCAGATTACCTTGTATCCGGGGCAGGCACAATAATTTTAGTTGTCAGCAAGAAAACAGCAAGTGTACCTGGGTTTTGGAAACAGCCATCGCAGTGACAATGGTTGCAACTTATCTTGGGCGTCAGTGAGTAAAAATGAGAGGATTGGTCATCGAAAATTAGAGTTGCGTTTGTTTGGTTCCTGCAGCGTCGCAAAAGGGACCGTCCTTAGCAAAGAAAGTATCAGTCTCCAGGAATAGGAAGTCAAGATGATTGCGACTAATGCGGAAGACCAAAACAATAATGCGCTGAATTGCGGGTGGTGTTTGCTATACTTAGATATATCTTTGCCTCATTCATTAGCATACATGCCACCACTGATTCTTGCCACATCCTCCTCCATATCAAGGTCGTTGATAAAACGTTCCACTAACAAATTTGAAACCGTACATGGTTGCCGTCATGTCGCCGAGTCTTCTCTTCCGGTGATGGAAAAAAGACGTCACATTTCTAGAAAATCTTTAGTAGATGTGCACCCCGTCCTCACTGTTAATGGCGCGCATCAACCAAAAACATACCATTGATACTTTCTTTGCTTGGGGCTACCCACAGAACACAAAAACGACCCTCTTCATAATGCCGTAGAGACCAAATACATGCAGCCCTTGATCGAGAATCCTAGGTGTAAATAAATTTCATAAGTTTATGGGTTAACTTCTTTCTTTTTTTTTTTTTCGTAAAAGAAGCATTATATGTTTTCCCCGACCTACGTGGAGAAATTATCCATTGGGAAATATGAAACGAAATAGTGTTCTGTAGGTCTCTGCTCAAGACGACGTGTTTTTTCTCATTTTAATCTTCACGAACTTTTAATTCCTGTTTTGTGATTCTAAAATTTGTCTCATCTTTTGTCCCTTGTTTTTTGTCACACATGCTTTAACACTTTAAGTCAGTTATTACAGTTTCCACTAGTTGACAAAATTAATTCATCCATAATCACTTTGGACACTAAATCTTGATAGGTCAGTGGGGGGATTTGTAGTAGCCATTAGACGTCAAAATAGCCCATGCATTTTATGTGGAAATAATTAATAGGAACTCCGCGTCACTGTTCTTAAGTGAGATAGATTTTTTTCCTTTTTGTAGACTATATCAAGACAGCATGACTTACTATGCCGCTGTATTCTCGTGAGCGGTGCCCTCATGCCGTCAGCATTGAGCAACACTCCGCTATTTCGATCTAATGTGTAAACATTTTAAATCTGAAACTTCATTAATGTGCGTGTGAAGTTGAGAGAGAGAGAGAGAGAAAGAGAGAGAGAACAAAAGAGAAAGAGAGAGAGAGAGAGAGANGAGGGAGGGAGGGAGGGAGGGGGGTAGTAGAATGTGAATTGTTAAAAAATATTGTTATTTTGTTCGCTTACAACAGATAGTTGTCTGAGTCGATAAACTTATTGTTATTGTTATTATTGTTATTGTGACTTCGCCAAGCGATGAGTGCTTTGTCCGTCAAACAGAAACATTGATGAGGATTCCTTTTCTTACTTACAAACCTATGAATAACGTACTACTATGAACCATTACTACAGAATTTAAAAGCTCTTCACATTTTTCTAACACTGGAAGTCAGCTGTGATGCCTATGAACACCTATGAACACTCGGTAATTTTATCAGTTTAAAGACGGTGTGACTAATCTCCCTTCACGCCAATTATTAACACTGCCCCCATAAGGATGTAGTGACATTAGTGATATAATTTACTAGACACATGAAGAGAGTGGTGTTGTCTATTTTAAATCGACGTCGCCGATAGTGGAGACAATTCCTTTGTTCTTTTTCCAAAAATAATTCCCTGAGATGAAAGACATGTTTCCCGAAAGAGCAGGGCACGAGCACTTGACTCGCGGCGAATAGTTTATATTTTCTTACATTACCAAGGGATTACTCTAGCGTTAAGCAAAGCATACTGAGCACATTTACGAGGTCAATTCGACATAGACTGTATGTACATGTACTATCATAGTTCATAGAAGGGTATATTGTTACGTGTAAGCAGTGCGTTGCACCTTACATATCAAGGGCAGTCAGGAATCATACAGCACGTGTGAATTATATCACGTTGCCACAATGACTCATAGAAACGCGGATCTAAAAAAAAAAAAAATGTGCTCGTCTGAGAAGTTACAAGCCAAAGATAACTGCAGATGGTAAGTCTCAGTCAAGGGCATAACGAGGGTATTTGTTTTTTTCATTTTTGGTGTGTGTGTGTGTGTGGGGGGGGNGGGGTGTAAAGTGGTTTTGGTTTGCTCACTAATAAACTTATTTGTGGCTATCAAAAGTTGCATATTTGATATGTTGCTAGCTTCTGTTGCAGTAGACATTTCCTTCCTATATTGGAGCATAAACATCGACTGGTGACTATTTCACATTTGAAACCATCACCCACATATTTTGTCTATCACAATAGGCCTCGCATTTAGTTTTGTCTATCACAGATATAAGGGTGGAAGTGCAACTAAATTTCCCTCCGCCATTGGCTTGACGACAGTGATTCACACTCACCCGAGATTTTTTAGAGATTTCCAGGTCACGTCAGCCATCTTGAATTAGGGCAAAGTTTTCCCGGTAAATTACAGGAGTGCATGATGCCTCGTGTGATTGTCATAAAGTAGTCTATTCTAGTTTCCTTTCGTCTTCTTCGTCGTGTAAGTCTCACAAGAAAGTGGGATCACGCGAATCAAGCCAGTTGTAGTTTGTGATGTGTCCAGTGTAATTGGTTTGGTTGGTTTTTTTTCGGAAATTTCGTGGAAGACAAGGTGACAAAGCACCTTTTTTTCGTCTTTTTTCAGTCATACGTGTAATCTTAGATTGCCGAAAACTGGATCTAGTGCTAGACCTAGTCTATCACTATTATGTTTTTCATGGTTAATAAGTGCTATGTGTATAAATATCACAATCTAGCTACGAAGATGTCCTTTCACAGGCGGACAAGGTTGTTTCCAATTAGATTTAAACTTAGACCCAAACCTAGCTAAGTCTGGTCTGTAGGACGATGCAACTTTCCTTTCAGAGATATTCTGGGACACTCCCAAGCCGTAGATTTAGCTTAAAGGACGAAACGCACATCAAAAATAATTTTCCGGTTTCCAATATTTTTTTCTCTATGAAAATTATCTTTGGTGCCCACTGAGTCAATTTAGCGAAGAAAGAGCATTGTTTTGTTACAGCGCACCTATGTGATATGACGCAATTAGGAGATCTAGAGTTACCGGATTTGGCCTTTGCGTCTAGAATTATTCCCCTTCCCCGATAACCAGCAGCTTGTGGCAAAAACGATTACGTCACGTAGGTTGCAGCAGCTACGGACACATCTATCTGACAATTCAGCTTTTAATATAATAAGATTCTGGTCTTCCAAATTCACACCTAAAGTTTGATAGAGTAAGCCAGATAAAGTATTCTGCATTTTTATTGCCTCAGCATGATTTTTGTCTGACATATCTTCTATTCACTGAGGAATTAAAACATTCATACCAACATGCTATCACCCGTCCGCAGAGCACTACCTAGACAGCTTGGCCATGTGGCTAGAACGTATTTGACGTAAGCTTATGGCCGCCATGCGGGCAGTGGGTGTAACAATTCGGACTGATGTAATCCTGTGGGTTTTCTGGGTCTGGCAGAGGCGTTATATTATTATGACGGAAGCTTGAAAGACTGTTTTCTTGGAATAATAGGGTCTCGTATGATTTAATGGTCTGTAGGACGATGCAACTTTCCTTTCAGAGATATTCTGGGACATTCCCAAGCCGTAGATTTAGATTTCCATTGATCAGGGTTCGATTGGCAGGTTAGAGCTAGAGTTAGGAAAGGGAACGCACACATATTTTTTCCCATACTTTATCTTTAGGCCTAGTCATCATGACGGCCTTCGATGTTTTTGCTATTTGGAATCCCTAAATTAAGAAAATAGTATTTTACAAAACATTCCGGTCCTTCTACAACTAGAGTGACTGTACCAGTCATCGGCGTATTTTAACATCTCTTTTTTATCTCCAGCAAACAGAGTAAGACATGAATATCTTTACCCTAGATTTTATTACAGTATTAATCCTTACTCCTAAAACTGTGAGGTTACTGGCATTCTTTCTACATGGATATTATTTAAAATATCGTTTTTGAATAGCGATGCGATCTGGGTCATTTTGGGGCCAAACGCTACCAGTCATCGGCCTATGCTTTGAAACAAAATCCAGGACTTGCGCGCGATTACTAGTTTAAACATCATAAAATGCAATAAAAATTAGGCACACTTGCCAGTTTTTGCTTGATTGTGTTCATTATTTGCAAAGTTATGCTCAGGTAAGTACTACCAATCGAAGGACGATGCGCACTGCGCCGCCATTATGATGAGAACGGAAGAAATTTCCGGGCGGTCAAGGAACAAATATACCAGGGACCGTTCATTATAATTTTCAACCCTGATTATTTACAATTTGCTGCATCTTTTGCCTTGTCAAAAACAATAAAACACACACACACACACACAAAATCATTCAAGAATATAATTAACATAAAACAACTGAGAATAAATGTCCATGTTGATCTGTTCAATTGTTGTGTGCAAGAAAGGGATGGCCTAGGGACAGCAAAGGGTGGTGGGTATATGAACTTGGAAAGGTGCTGGTGGTGCATAATGTAGTAAATTTGTGCTTTCATGCCAGCACTCAACTGTAATTTTCTCAGTAACCACTAAAGCTACATCCATCAAACTTATGTCACTTAAACATCTGTATGAGACAAATCATTTGCACTATTATTTATGACATACAGTTATTTCTTCACGGAGTTATTGGCACTTAATGTTGTGCAACAGAAGTAGGTAAGCTGCCTCTCAGCACATTTAGATCATGTTTTCTGGTTATCAGTTTTCTAATGACTTGGGATGATCTGTACAACTTCTTTATCTTGCTATGCCCTACAATTTGATGTATGACATGTTGATGTAACTTGCACAACTACCCTGCCAGCGTCCATTAACCTTTCACTCATTGTCCATTTTTTCCATATCAGTGCCAAAGTCGTGCATCAAAAGTAGTAGCTCTCCAATATGTCCGCGTAACCATGTTATATTTCCCGTTGAGTTAGTCTGGTTTTGAGTATAAGTCTGGCTTTAGTCGGAGTCTATGCCTCAACGCAGTCGAGCTTACGTCTGGCTCCTGCGAGGCTCTTCATGCATTCTCCCCCATCAGGCTGGCTGGTAGTCTGGAAGCTGTGACTGAAATTAAAATGTTCTATCTGCACTACATGTGATTAAACTTTGATGTTGTTCACTCTACACGGCTGCATTCCTGACGTCTGTTCATAATAACTACTGACCCGTTGAGGTTCGAGTTAGGCTAAAGCCCATAGCCAAGCTTGCCTCCCCGCCGTTCTTCATCTTCATCTACATCAACATCAACAGACAACAAACACCAAACCTTCCCTTCTCCTCATTTACGACAATAAGGACGGCAGCAGTTGTTGAGTTTGCATAACAGTTGAGGAGATGTAGCCAGTTCACAAAGAAATATTAACTCCAATCACCAATGTCAACACGATATCCTTTGAACTTTAAGAAATAAATATAATAAAATAAAGTTGAAGGGGCAGACTTTATAATCATACGGACATAAAATAGATCATATTACATGAATTTAAATTTTATGAACTTTGTTAATGATTTCAACTCCACAAACCCTTACTGATCGCGCAAATAATGCAAACAAAAATATGTTTCATTAAAAAGCATATTTTTGGATTGGGGGAAATATATTGAGCGTTTCTACAAACCCCTTTGCTCAAATTTACATAGGAATTAACTTATTTACGTCATGCAATTTATTTCCCCCCGCCCAAAAAAAAAAAATGACGGCTCCCTTGGGATATTTTGTAATGGTAAATACGGTGCTCACAAAGAAAGTGTCACATGAGACGGACACTCTCCGACCGCCGAACATGGGTCCGGTGGGAAGGTAAGGGTAGAAAAATATTTTTTTTCAATGCAATAATTTAATATTCAAGCTAAAGGTTTGGTATTTACCACAGATGACATATTTTTCTACCCTTTGTACGAAACTTACCGGCAAATATTCGGTAGTTTTAAAGATATTTTCAATTTTCCTCGAACGCAATGATCGGCAACGTCCTAGCTGTCGCTAGAATATATCGTCTGCAAACAAACAAAAGTCACCGTCTGCTACGAGCACGTGACGTCATCACACAAATATAGCGGACGGATTGAGTTTTCTCACAGCTGAGCGAAAGTTTCGCGAAGTTTTGCTGTTCAGAGGCCAAAACTCCATAGTACGCCGATGACTGGTCTACGCCGATGACTGGTACAGTCACTCTATAGGTAATCACAGCCCAGAAACGAAATAAAATTTCCGCAGCGGATGATGACATCAAAATGTGTGTAAGCGGAAGTATTCATTGGTGGGAACTACAGTTATTGTTATGCCGGAGCAAGTGGTGGTGGGGAGAGGGGGGTGGAGTGGAGTGGAAAGACACTCACAACAGAAATCTGAAATGTACATTTGGTCATCCCTTCCACTATCCCGACAGCGTGCCGGAACGTCTCAGCTAGTAATAACTATGGTAAACAATCCCGCGCTTGCCCTAACTATCTATGGTGACAAATGGTGCACTCAACTCGCCAGGATCCGCCATAATTTACAGCCGGAAGATGACGCGTGCGCAATTCAGCTGCGCAATTCAGCCATGTTAGTCTATGACCGCAACCGGAGACTGTAGACCAGCAGACCGAAACCGGTCTTCAAAATCAGAAGTCTTATTATCTACTTCCGTGATGGATATTACGGACGATCGATGTTTTTCCTTTGTTTTTCTTTTGGTTAGCACGGATCTTCCCAAAATCATCCATCTGCTATGAGGTTAGGGCTCTAAGTAGCTAATTTTCTTTCGGTGTTTAGATATAGCTCACTCTAAAACTTCCTCTATGAACCATGACAGTAATAATAATACTAAAGTTCTTACTGCCTCCTTTTTTACAACGCAAACGGCTATCGCTTGAGCAACTTTTTTTCATAGGGCAACAGAAGAAAGGAGAGAGAGAGAGAGAGAGCGAGAGAGAGAGAGCGAGNAGAGAGAGAGAGAGAGAGAGAGAGAGAGAGAGAGAGAGAGAGAGAGAGAGAGAGATCACTATAAACACAATTGCCAAATTGAGAGATTGGGAGAATAAACACCGCTGTCCTAAAGTAATTTCTACAATGGCAAGAGATCCCATCCTTATTGCGCAAGCTCTAAATTAATATAATATCTAGTCTAGACCTAGACTATATGGTGTGAACATTGAGTATGTAGGCCTATCTGCGCACGTCATCTTACCTAGAACCGAGCTATTTTGTCGAGGGCCCTATTTGAACGTGTCTCCCGAAATCCGGCACGTGATGGAGCTTCAAGTCGTGACGTGATAAGATATGATTTTCTCAGAAAGATGGCATTATAAAGTCACGTCTATCAACGGCGGACTCGATGGGGCCTCGCCCAATTACCAATGAGAAAGACGGGACATAAAAAAATAATTGTCCGTATGCATAATATTCTTACGTTAGCTAACGCTCTGCGGTAACCACGGGAAACTCTCAAAACATTAATGGTGTTCACTGTAGTACACTATACGTATGGATATGAAAACGGCCATTGGTGAAGTGATGTTAGGCGTCGGATCCGGTGAAACCATGCCCTCAGACCTTCAGATGAGATTCCTTTCTCATCGATCCGCACAAATCTAACCATTTTTTGAGACATGTGTCTCTTGACATCGTCACCAGACCCCGTCGCAGTTTAGGGTCTACGTCATCCAGGACCTTATGGATCTGTCTTTCGTAAGCTTTCATATCCTATAGCTGTCGTTTACATTCAAGTCCATGCTGAGGGCAGCCGAATCCTAGGGCCCTTGACAATCTTGGTGCCCGAATAAAAAAAAAACAGAAAAAAAAATTGTTTCTCCTTTCTTAGGAGATGAAAATTCACCCGAGGAAAAAAAAAGGGGCAGTTCTGGCTAAAAAAAAGATCACTTCAAAAAAAAAAAAGCACTAAGCGTGAAATGGTGAAATCAAATATTGACAAGTACCATAGGCTCGAGAACCCTAGTCCACATATTGAAGTGGATGACAGAGCGCCGAACTGCAGTGACGTCAACTTTACTAACAAGTGGTTATAGGAAAACTAAATGACATTTAAGCATGCGCGTGGAAGTTAGGAAACAGAATTCAGGAGGTGGGAATATAAAGAGTATATTGCCGTGAAGTTAGCGTCCTTGCGGTGTAAAAGAACAGCATACTTGTCTTGCAAGCATAAGCATTTGCGTTCAAGTCCTGGTAGTGACGAGAAATTTCTAGTGATAGGTGTCTTTCGGGTTTTCTTTCAGACTTTGATCATTGTGGTTATGAAACACCCCCAGGGAACACTTTTCGGATAATGTAAAAGCTAAGATCAGCAGTTATTTGCTCACTTTGCCTCCTTCTTAACGTAATATGCCTTCATACCTGTGGCCTATGCATAATCCTTGAGTTTATCTGCACATTGCGTTAACTACGGTGAACTGTTAATGTTTTAGGGATTTTCTGTGGTCACCGCAATGCCTTAATTAAAACAAGGATTATGCATATGGCCGCTCACACACACACACACACACACACACACACACACACACACACATAATTATATTTTTATCCACTCTAGCCAATTATTCTGCCTACTACGGTCATTTGCTGTTCTGGAGGTCTTTGACGTTGCTACAATATACCATACATACTTCACTGCAATAAACTCATGACTGTCCTGTCCATGAGAGAGACCTGTCTTTTTTCCCGTATCTGACTGTTACCAGCCAGTTCGCATTCGGTGAAATACAGCACGAAAGCTGAAAGTAGTTTTGATGGCCGAAGCCGATACCGTTTGCTACCCGGACAAAGGAAGAGCGGTGACAAATAGATAACAGTTCCCGGGATGTACGGATAACATATCCATAGTTGTGTAAAGTTGAACTGCAAGATAAAGTTATATAAATGAGGATACCGAATGTTTGGACTACGTTGTAGATAAATATTTTGACTCTGTGCCAACTGCTTGACTGCCAAATTGATCTAGGCCTACAGTTATGTCGAACGACCTCGAAACCCAGATGTGGAGAACGCGCGATGTAAAGTTCTAGCAGTCCCAAGTTTTTGTTTTTTTAATCTATACTGGGAATAGTTCTCACAAACTCGAACATCTCACAAACTTGGAAGTATGAAATTTGACTTCCACTTATCTTTCTGCAATGTTCGCTGCCGTAACTAAAGTAAACTTGTCCAAAAGACCCAGAGTTTAAGGAAGTAATAAAGATAAGTCTTAGCCAATCTAGTTTGTGCCGTCAGCATACAGCAACACTGTATATATTTCAATCTGATGTGCAAAAAGTGTAAATCTCAAAGTTCATTAATGTGAGTGTGAAGTTGAGAGAGAGAGAGAGAGAGAGAGAGAGAGAGAGAGGAAGAGCAGAATGTGGACTGCTTGTTGAAAATATTGTTATTTTGCTCATTTACAACAGATGGCTGTCTGAGCTCAATAAACATATTGTTATTGTTGTTGTTGTCACTGGACTTGCTTCCTTACAAATGTAAATTATAGGCTAACTTATGCCTGTTTTGCAGAAATACATCAAGTAGTAGATTCAGTACACAGACTTATATCAATTTTGATTTAAAAAAATGGACTTGCTTCCTATTGTAATTCCCCGTCAGTTTACCATTAATACATTAATGTATGGAAAAGTTTCGCTAGATACGCGGTACAATCCAATATACATATATATATA
>JAWQUT010000165.1:1058918-1077764 GCA_033807755.1 Ellobium chinense
CACCAGTGTATGCATCTAGTTCACTAACCACATCTATTCATACACTAATGAATCCCTATCACAATTACTTTAAGTTCTCATATACAACCTAGTTGCATCATTACCATCATCACAACTATATAATATACTTATCACCACTATCATTTATTACTTTGTAAACTTACCAGCTCTTGCTGGCTTATTCTCAGAGCCTGACTGCGTCCGTCTACTCAGCTCGACGTCTTAGATCGCAGTGAAGTTACTACACAGACTTGCTAGTTACTCAGTCCCTACAACTTCACGCTCCACTCACTCCCATGATCTTTAGCAGTGTTCATGCTGCTGACTGTTCACAACAAATAGACAACATTCCGCTTAATAACAACTTGTTTATAGATACCGACTATCTGACTCGTGACAATAGTATAGTATAGTATAGTATAGTATAGTATAGTATAGTATAGTATAGTATAGTATAGTATCGTATCGTATCGTATAGTTTTGTATCGTATAGTTTCGTATCGTATCGTATCGTATCGTATAGTATAGTAGGCCTATAGTATAGTATAGTATAGTATAGTATAGTATAGTTTAGTATAGTATAGTTTAGTATAGTATAGTATAGTATCGGCTCTACAGTTTTTGAAAACAGATCAGTTTGAGAGTCCAGAGGGGTGTCGTTCATTTTGCACCGTCTAATAAGGTGCAAGCAGCTTTTCTAGCTCTCTCTTTACATTATCTTTCATGCTTAGTATAAAACTTCCTTTTCTTTTTAGCGAACGCCACACCCGGATACCTGAATTGAATAACAACCTCCACTTCTTGGTTAAGTGTTGTAAATTTGGATTTCCTGTAAGTTTTTTCTAAGGTTATGAGTTGTTTTTTCTTTGTCTATGTCAATATTCAACTTCCAAAATTTGCAAATGAAGTTTGTAGCTGCTTTTTAAATTTCACCATCAAGACTGAGTCATCTACAAACAGTATCAAAACAAACTTATGTGTTGTTCCACACTGTTACTAACACGAACTATTCAAATGAGATTTTCAAATCTAGCACGAAGATATTCGAACAAATTTTTAAGAAAAAGGGAGAATAGTATTGGGTTGAGGCTCTTCCCCTCTCATAGTCCGACTTGGCAGCTAAGCATGGTTGTATAGTCGGTTATTTATATTATAAAGACATGATTTAATGTTATCGCACATAGATCTAATGATGTGGAACGTTTTGAAACTAGTTTTGATATGCTGTAGTTTCTCGAACATTAAAAGCCCTACAGATGCTTGGAAGCAAGCACCAAGCTTTCCAAAAACAAAACATGTCACTAAACGCTTTTCCATGATACTAGTCTAGTCAAGGATTTGCTTCCTGGAACGTTTATCCCGAGCGTCTGGAGCACTTATGATAAGCGTGATAGAGATACCAGTTACAGTCTGTAACCTTGAGTAGATCGGCCCTTTCGACATGATTCCGAATGGCACTTACACTGTTATTTGACTAGTTTAAGTTAAACGGGGAATATTGTCGGAACAAAACCTTGGTCTTACCGATCTTGATATATAGCAGAGTGGATTCCGCTTCATCCCTACCCGCTTATTCGCATTCTCTCACATAATCGCAAAAATATATGTTGTTTTTAAAAATAAAATCAGGAAATGTAACACAAAGATCACCAATAAACAGGGATTTTACTGTCGCACTGTCCACCTAAATCATAACGTTATCCATTATTCTATGGTGCTGTGATTGGGGGGAAGAAGNGGGGGGGGAGGGGAGAGGGTTCGTCGCATTGTCCGCTTAATCGCAACTTTATCCATGATACTCCTGTGGAGCTGTGGTTAAGAGGAGTGGGCTGTTTTAATGTTGAAATTTCAAGACACCGCTTGATTGTTTTGACTATCACATCTTTATCAGCGTCAAAGATATTACTGCAGCCAATCACTGTGGTTATTCTCTGTCAGCTTCTTGTTGCAATGGTGATTAATGAACACTCAGTGCAAGGTCAGGGTAATAGCTAAGCATCATTGTCAATAATAGCAACTACATAAACAACAACAACAACAACAACAACAACAACAACAACAACAACAACAGCAGCAGCAGCAACAACAACAATAATAACAACACCAACACCACCACCAACAACAACAACAACAACAGCAACAACAACAACAACAACAACAACAACAACAACAACAACAACCAAAAGGCATGGACGTCAGTTCTGTCATTGTTCATGTTTTTAAAACACAGTTAGAAGAACATAGTCCATTGATTTATCTCGATTCAAGACGATAAATTCGAACATCTTTTTAGCGTTAGTTCTCTTTCTGGCAGGGAGGTGGGGAGGGTTGTTAGTGTTTTTGTTACATAGATGTGTCTGATATAATGGGATGTTGTGGAGGTTGCAAGTGTTAACATTAGATGGGGAGAGTGAGTGAGTGAGAGAGAGAGAGATTGTGAGGTAGGGAGAGAGAAAGTTAGTGCGAGAGTGAGACAGAGGGAAAAAGAAAAAGACAGAGATGTCAGTGACTAAATGTCAGTAACAGCTATGCATGTATTTTTTTTTCTTTCTTTTCATTCAT
The DNA here is from genome assembly GCA_033807755.1 of Ellobium chinense. Lineage (NCBI taxonomy): Eukaryota > Metazoa > Mollusca > Gastropoda > Ellobiida > Ellobiidae > Ellobium > Ellobium chinense. The sequence goes on from JAWQUT010000165.1 coordinate 1,061,481, forward strand.
TCTATTACATTAATGTGACATTATATTGTATGTAGTTGGCCTTCGCCTAAATAAATTAACTTGAAACTTTAATATACATATGACTGGCTTAGTACAGTATAGCATATACTGTCAATTACCAGTTGATAATTATGTGAAGCAGTGTGGCCGAACGGTTGCGACGTTGGACTCAAGATCTAAAGGTCGTGGGTTCGATTCCCGACCACGGTTGTGTTGGTAGCGCCTTGGAAAAGCATTCTATTCACATTTTCCTTAATCCACTCGTCTGTCAAATGGGTACCAGGCAACAAACAGAGAATGATATTATCAGAATGCTAGTGATCAGCGCCTTAAATGGCTGCGGCACTGTATGTTCCACTGGGAGTGGAGAAAGTCTTAGAGTGGACAGGTCTGCTGTGGTATTAATAATGTAAAGTCGCGAGAGTGGGCATTAGCCTGGATACGAGACTTATAAGCCGCATTATTATTATTTCCCGACTGCCGCCAGTAGTAATAATGTTAACAGGAAGCAAATATTCGGAGCCTTCCAAAAACACAGACAATTATATTCCTAATTCTAAGTGGCTATGAATACCCCCAAAAACTAATATTTTCCTGGTCCTTGTTTACTTTTCTTCTTTTCCAGTTATTCATAAATTATTTCCTTCCTATTAACCTTTTCATTTTCTAACTATGTGTTGTAATCGCTGAGTGAACTCTAGTGGAAACATTTTTTAACATCTTTACAGGCTGCGTGCAGCAAGAGTTATCCTTTGAGAAAGATTACTTTTTCTGTTACTATTCTTATTGGTACCACTATCATAATAACAAGAACTAGAACTAGAACTAGAACTACCGCAGCTACTGCTATTGCCGTACCACTGGTTCTGCCACCACCACTACTACTACTACTACTACTACTACCACTATTATTACTACTACTACTACTACGAGTACTACTACTACTACTAAAGCAATTACTACTACTACTACTTCTACTACTACTACACTACTACTACTACTACTATTGCTACTACTACTTCTAGTACTACTACTACTACTACTGCTACTTCTACTACTACTACCACTATTTCTGCTAATTCTACTACTTCTACTACTACTACTACTACTTCTACAACTACTACTTCTACTACTCCTACTGTTGCTGCTACTACTATTACTACTACCATTACTACTTCTACTACTACTACTACTACTACTACTGCTACTACTATTACTACCACCATCACCACTACCGCTGCTGCTACTACTGATGCTAATTCTACAACAATAGAATTTTAAGTTCCATCTTGGTTATTCTGGAATATTTATATAACCTCTTACTTAATCATTAAATTGGACAGTTTCATTTTAGTAGGAGGGTATGTGCAAGTGTGTGTGTTCTTTTTTAACCATGATCCGAAATATGATCTCCTATATTCTTATATTTGGATCTCCGTTCCTGGCTGTTTTTTGTAGAATACCGAATTTACAGTACGAGAAACCGGGATGTAAAAATTGATTTAGACTTTGTTCACCCCCCGGAAATTTAAACACACAAATAGGGTCCTCCTGATATCCTTCTGGGTATAAGCATGACATTGCTACATTGCTAAGACCTAGGATTTTAATACAGCTGTGAACTGTGGCCCAGAGTTTGAGAAGGAAAGATTTTTAACAATGTATTACAAGCCGGTGAGTTATATAAATTAAGTATGCAAAACCACACTATTGTAATATCAAGAAATACTGTCTCAGATTAAGGCACGTCCTGAACAGTAAAAATACTCTGATCAGGTATTTTACCCTGAAATTTCTCTCAAGTTAGTATGAATGTATGATTCATCTCTTAGCTGATGACTGCTATGCATTGAAATAGACCTTACTTTGATATTTTTTCACTCAAGCTTCAAGCTTATTTAATTTTTTTTTCAAGATCATTCCTTACTTAAAAAAGTTTATTTCAATTCTTTTGTAAGTTATTCTTTTAAAACGTTTATTTCAACTTTCTTCAAGTATTTTTCAATTTCCTCTGGTTTATTTCATTTCTTTCAAATTTATTTCGCTTTCCCTAGTTTATATCAATTTTTTAAAAGGTTTTTGTTTAAAGTTTATTTTAACATTTCCAAGTTTATTTCACTTTCCCCTCCTTCATTTCAATTTTTTTTCAAGTTCATTTCACTTTTCTCTAGTTTGTTTCGATTGTTTCATTTTTTTTTCAAATTTAGGCCACGGCCAGACATTTCACATACAAACTATAATATCCATAGGAAACAAGAAGAAAAAAAAATGTAATAGAAAGAAAGAAAGAAAGAAAGAAAGAAAGAAAGAAAGAAAGAAAGAATAACAGCTTAATTGTATCTTACTTACTGTATAATACAGCTTGATATTGTATCTGTCAAAAGGCAAAGAGACTTGTTATGTTTTGTACTGTGTAGCCAGTGGGACAGAATTTGACAGAGCCAGCGGCATGCTGTCAGTTGTAGCAGCAGTAGTAACAATAGTGGTGCCGTCAGCATACAGCAACACTGTATATATTTTAATCTAATGTGTAAAAAGTGTAAATCTCAAAGTTCATTAATGTGAGTGTGAAGTTGAGAGAGAGCGAGAGAGCGAGAGAGCGAGCGAGAGAGAGAGAGAGAGAGAGAGAGAGAGAGAGAGAGGAAGGGCAGAATGTGAATTGCTTGTTGAAATTATTGTTATTATTTTGCTCATTTACAGCAGATAGTTGTCTGAGCTCAATAAACATATTGTTATTGTTATTGTCATCCTTAGTAGCAGCAGCAGCAGCAGAAGTAGTAGTAATAGTAGTAGTGGTAATAGTAGTGGTAGTAGTATTAGTAGTAGCAGCAGCAGTAGTAGTAGTAGTAGTAGTAGTAGTAGTAGTAGTAGTAGTAGTAGTGGTAGTAACAGTAACAACAACAACAACGAGGCCAGATTACTCAATAACCGGTCAGCAAGCCTGTCTCCTTCTGTCAGTGTTATTACCTGGGTGTTTCCGTTGATTACCATAGAGCCGTAACTGCCACCTTCTGCAATGCGACTGGGACAGAGGAGAGGGGAGGGGGGTTGACATGGAAGATCTGTGATAAGATATTGTTAATGTGATACAAAGAAATGCAAAATGTTCAATGCCGTGATAATAATTCTGTGAGGTGGACCTTGAAGAAGGGGTCTAGTACGAAGAGTTGGAGGATGCAGTCCTCAGGGCGAAGCTGGGCGAGGATTAGTCTACCCACCGCCCAAATATTCTATCCATAGCTTGGATGGCCAAGTGTTTAGCTCAGTCGATTGTTTTAAGGCTTTGCCACTGGTCGATTTCGAGAATATTAATGGTCATTGAATTTCTTGGATAACGCGGTCTAACATACTCATGCACGAGGGTGGTTGTATTACTAGGGTTTTATTGGATATCTAACAGTTGGGGAGAGCAGAAGCGCACTTAGGCACGGAGGGGATGGACTTTGGCCTTTATGGAAAGAAAGAGAGGTGGATGAAAATGAGAGAGAGACAGAGAGAAAGAGAAAGGGAGAGAAGGGGAGAGAATGAGAAGGGAATTTACGAATTTATTAGTTTTAAGAAAAGGAGAGAGAGAGAGAGAGAGAGAGAGAGAGAGAGAGAGAGAGAGAGAGAAAGAGAGAGAGAGAGAGAAAGAGAGAGAGAGAGAGAGAGAGAGGGAGGGCAAGAGAGGAATGGGTAGGGTTTGGACGAATGTTCATTTATTAATTTTAAGTCTATCACTATAGGCAGATTTTGCCTCAGTCATCCGATGGGTCCCACATAATTGCTGGTGTGAATCAAACCCAAAAATCCTTAGAAAAAAGTATTGATATTCTCTTTCTCTCTCTCTCTCTCTCTCTCTCTCTCTCTCTCTCTCTCTCTCTTAGGCCTAGGCTTGTGGGTGGCAGTCCCACGTTGGATGAAATAATATTGCTGAAATGTATGCACTATTCTGGTGGGTTTTTTTTTTGCAGTTGAGGTAAGGGTAACATGGAATCACATGGTGCATTTGACGGTTTTTAAAAAAGAGCTAGATAACAAACAAGTGGGGCTGATTGTATAAGGAAGTGTTGACTATCAACAAGTAGAATTGTGCTGTTAGCCAATCGCGTGTAGTATTCAGTGTTGTGGTTGCGGGCTATCAGGCAGGAAACAACAACAAACACACACACACACACACACACACACACACACACACACACACACACACACACCCCAGGAGATATTTGAAAGCAGGATAGGTTGCTATGTGATTTATGCGTTTCAAGATTTAACACGACTGGGTTTTACATTTCGAAATTTAGATATCCGGAGGGTTAGAGTATAGAATAATGAGTTCTGAATTTCCAAGGGCCTATCCTCTTTTTCTTCAAACTAGTGCGTTTACCCGTTTAACGAACCGGTAAGAGAGGTTTGCAACAATGGACAGTAAAAGAAACACATTGTGGTATTAGTAGGCCTATTATGCAGTCTCCATGCCAGAAACTGTCACTATTTCATACCACGTAACTCGGCAAATACGCTAATCTAATGCACATTCATGCCTCCTGCGTCTGGCCAGCCAATTAGAGAACATGGTCATTCGCATCGGCTAGCGAGACGGCTGGTGAAAGCTACCCGTCGAATCACGCAGGTATGAAGTTTAAAGGTCAGGCAATGAGAGTGATTATTTCAAATTATTGTTGCTTTTTTTTTTACTTTTTAATTCTAAAGCGTGATCCAGTCACTCGTCATACACCCCAAAAAGCAAACCTACAAATAACAACACGTCTTTTGTGCATTTTTTGACTGTAGGCCTACTCTGTGGCTCTCTCCCGGCGTTCATGATGTCACAAATTTGAGCTTGTAATCTTTTTTTTTTTTTGTTCATATACAGATAGAAATTCAGCTTCATGTCGATAAATATAGACGAAAATGCACCTCGTCATTTGTCTGTCTACTGTCCACCTCCACATTTTACCACTGTTTTGCGCTCCCATCCAACTTCCCAATCCAGAATGTTTTCTCAGTTAAGAGCTTGAGCATTAACGACGGGATCTCTTATCATCGTAAGCGCATTAGCGCACCGAGGCTGAATGCACGCTTCAATCATGCACAGTTAATGTAATTTACGTTTACTACTTAGCTTTCCAGTCGTTACCACATGACGTGGCTGATGTCTTTTCGTTACATGTCCTAGGCATTTTGCTTGTCTCCTCCTCACCCTTGTGAGTAATATCTTCTCATGATTTGCACATTTGTTGGGAGGCAAAGTTCTTCGATTTGACGATCATGGACATCTGATTTACATAAGGGCTGCAAATACTTCGTCGCCCTTATCCCGATGACTTCCCCATACTTTATACTATCAGCAGCAACAGTTGCTGCTTATTTTGGGTCAATGGTACTCTTAGGACTTCCGCACTGTATGGCAAGACATGGATTGGCACTTGATAGCACAGACAGGAGACAACTTGTAAAGTGATATCTTTCATGAAACTTCAGCCTCTTGTTGTGTTACTGCAAAAGATTAGTTTAAGTCCCTAAACTGAAGTATACGTAATATCAGCTGAACCATCATGAGTGCACGTTTCATCCGGGCTAAAAAATCAGTAAGTACATTGCAGTAGGCTCCAACATAGGCATGTACGTTGGTTGTTTGTTTTTTTTCGGGGGGGGGNGGGGGGGGGGGGATGAAAGCAAGGAAAACTTCCAGAATGGGATCAAAAGTTTGGAAATTTGTCAAAAAGTTTTGTTGAAATATGTACACAGGTGTTAAATCTTCAAACTTTCATTATTCGTCTTATGGTTAAACATGTTTTATGTTGTTTAGTCATTTATTATAAAAGTAAAAGACGAGCAGATTTTGAAATTCTCGGAAAATACATAGTAAGAGCAAAACTTGGGTATTTTGGGACAGGATGTTTACCCTCATGTAGACATTTCTTCATACAGAATTATGTGTAACATTTTGAAGATACTGTATCTTGTCCAGAGCTATACTGATTTTATGGAAAGGTATAACCTTTTTAAATGTAAGAAAATTTGTATTTTGATGGTCATGCTTCCTTCATGGTGCCCACAATGTTTCATAAGATGATGATTCTCCTGTTGCTCTTTTGTTCTCATTTCCTTGTAAATGAATTTTCTGATTACATCATTGTTTAGATATGAACCAAACATAAAATGTGTAGATGCTAGCCATTCACTTGTGACGTGCTTGGCTGCATTTGTTTGGTCCTTGCGGGCTCGCGATAAGGGCCAGCCTTATAATATTCTTTAGGCGGTCTTCAGCAAAAGAGATATCGAGAATACATTTATGGTTGGTGTGCGCCAGTTACAAAGAGAAAGGCTGCACACCTACTAGAGGTTTTGTTAGAAATGTGAGGATCTCCGGAAGAGAAAGCTCAGTGACATGGTGGTAACCGTGTACGGTTTTAAATTTGTTAGTGTAACGTAATATCAACGGCCTTATGTCGGAGAAGGATGTAGCAAGAAGCAACGGTGGTAAGTATGCCAATGAATGATTCAAAGATATAAGTGTAGCAAACATCATTCTCAAGTCAGTGCGTTATTTTCTATCTCTTCCGCATTGGTCGCAGCCATCTTGGCTTGCTTAGAGACTCATACTTGTATTGCTAAGGAAGGGGTGTGGCTTGCCTTTTCTTCAAATTGCAGGGAGCAACCAAATGCAGCCCTGTTAAAAATGTAAATTAAACAGTGCATACTTTTTTCTCTTCTGTCATGCGCTTCAAACGTCATATATCATCACTGAATAATCCTGCAGCACGCAGTTCAGCAAATCTTAGGTCCAATTTGATAGCACGAAACCGGCAGTTGCCTCGCCTGTTCACGTCCACACCTCGTTCATTCATTGTCCGGAGATTTCAGTAACGACAGCCGTTGTATAATTTTCTTCCTGCTTACATCAAGCTCTGCGGGCTATCCCGAGAGAAGTGGAGGCGGAGGCAGATTGTTGAGATCTAAAGATCTATTCTGTGGGGTGACCTCGTGAGCGCTGACGTCATGGGAGAGTTACACAAGGGTTGTCATGAGGAGTCTAGTGGAATTTCATTGGTCACATGTTTGTGAAAACCTCACACATCTCTTCTAGGCTTCCACATACAAGTGGCAAGGAGCTTTATGCAGTTATTCAACCGTTAATTTAACATAATAATATATAATATAAAATGTTCGCTGAGGCATACCGGTAGTATACTTTTATTACAAGTCGCGTGAAATCCAAAATTTTACGTCAGCCCGGACAAAATTTACGTCAGTGTTGGGCTAACGAAAAGATTATCTTTAAAGTATGTAAATTTTATCCGTGTGTGCGTTTTATTTACTTTTGACTTGCCTGCGGTCTGAGGATAACCTGGCTTTATTTAAAGTCGCCTAGGACAAAGTGACCCTATTCGTGTGGCGTCAGAGTTAACCTTAGTTGTAAACGAGGAAGAGGCTCGCAGAGGAGCGATAAGGTACGTTTGTTTGTGGCCTTATTGAAAAGTCACTGCGTCCTTTTTTATGTATCGCTGACAAGGAAGTGAACTGCAAGTGTTCACAGAAATGTTAAAAATAGTGAAGGCAGTGGTGTAGTTTGCTTGTAATAGGGTGCAGTCCTTGACTCTCGAGCCACCGCCAAGTAATTGTGCTGTGTGCCAACTATGTGTAACATTAATTTGGTGTTGCGGTTACGGGCTACTTATAACTTACGTAGGGAGTATAATATTATTATATTTAGTCTTCCCCTTGTCCTCTGCACGCCTTGCACCCACAGATAAAGGTCCTGGGGAGAAGGGTGCATTCCTGTATGATGACAAACTTGGGCACAGTGTAAGGAACATAACACTGGCATGTTCTTTACAGTGCAGTATGTGTCATATTCTATTGTAGTCGACTGTGAAATTATAATTAGAGTTAACATATGACCTAATAAAGTTTTCAATTTGTACTTTTGATGGCAAGGGTAAGCAAGAGCCATGATCTTCTCGTAACAGAAATGGAGGATGTTTTACATGGAGCAACCCAGCTCAAAATGTCCATGGCCTTGCTATACTTTCAGTAAGCGTAAGATTTGGGGTACAGAATGACCGTACAAATAGGATTGGATGTCCAAGGAGTATAAGTTAGGCTCAGGAGACAACTCAGAGAGCTTGTAAAGCCCAAACTGGTCTCTGTGGAGCCGCGTGGCCGAATCATTACGCACGGCGTTGGACACGATCTAAAGATCGTGGGTTCGATTCCCGACCACGATCATGGTATAAATGCATTGAGAAAGTGTTTCATTCACGAATTTCTCAGTCTACCCGTCTGTAAAATGGGCATCTAACTATGGGCAGTGGAAGATGTCGTTAGAATGCTAATGATCAGCATCTAAGATGGCAGCGGCACTGTATGCTCTCCACGGAGTTGAGAATGTTCTATAGTGATCACATCTTCTAGGGTAATAAAAAGTGTGAAGTCGCGTGAGCAGGCATCAGCCTGGATATGAGAGTTATTACGACATTATTATTGTTATGCTAGGTCTGTAATTTATTATGCCGTGCTGTCCTGTCCTTCCTGCAGAGATCCTATCCTGGCCTATATCTCCTATCCTGACCTGTCCTGTCCTAGTTCTTGTCCTCTAGCTCCTATCCTATCTTTTCCCTCCTGACCTGTCCTGTCCTGTCCTGTCCTGTCCTGTCCTGTCCTGTCTTGTCCTGTCCTGTCCTGTCCTGTTCTTCCCTGCCCTCAGTGCAATGTTTCGATACATTGTGATGAGAACTGCATGAATCACAGCTAACCCGAACCCTAGCCTTGACCAGTGGTAATATGTACAATCCTTAGGCACTGTGGTAACCATTGAAACCTCCAAAAACATTAGTGGTGTTCACTGCAGTCAGTGAACACGGAATTCTCCCCAAAACTCTACCCCTCTCGTACTCCTAGCTTTGATACGTTAATGGTGTGGATTATTTTTGGTTGTCTTAATGCGAAAATAAACGACAGACTGTTTTGTGTCAGGCAATCAATCCTTTCTTTTCTAGCATAGCTTGACTGTGTCAATATATTATGTCCCTTAAAGGAAGGTGGGATGGACTGGGCTACAGGATATGGATAGAAGGAGAAATGAGCTAGTGCAGCTGTCCTTAAATAAAAGCATGTCACAAAATAAACCGAAACCTTCATTGAATAACCTGGCTAGTCAAATATTTGAGAACGTCACGTTCGTGAATTCCGAGGAGTCCAGGGAATTTACGTCGTCACGCTCATGCACGTATTGCATGACTCAGGATTTTTTCTTCTTTTTTTTGGGGTCGTATGTCGTGATTTGCTGTCCTTCACCTAGACTTTGGACTTCGTTATGGAAAGTACTCTCAATATTAGGAAAAACAGTAAAGAGGCCATGAGTTGTTTTTTTTTTCTTTTAGATCTCTGCAGAGGGAAAGGACTCCTAGTACAGCGATCCTTTTCATAGATTTCTGTTTGAATGATAGATCAGCTGATCAATCTATTCATTAAGCAGATACGAATTTTAAAAAAGGAGAGAAAGATAGAGAGAGGTGAGAGAGAGAGAGAGAGAGAGAGAGAGAGAGAGAGAGAGAGAGAGAGAAAGAGAGAGAGGGGAGAGGGGAGGAAAGCAGAAGAAAAGAAACATTATTTTAGAAATCTAGAAAATGAGAAAAGAAAAGCACAATTACAGAATAGGGCGAGTCCCTCAAAAACCATTTTTTGTTTTTTTCTTTGTGGTTACCAGTTTATTGTTCAGGTGATTGGCTATACCATATTCCGTCATTGTTATCAACGATTCTAAGAATGGAAGCTTACTCTGGTATAGTCCAATCACAATACACCTCATGATATTCATGTGGTGTCCTGGTCATACTATGTAATATCGCTGCAGAGCAGCACATTTTTTTTTTTTGAAAAGGGGAAAAAGGNGGGGGGGGGGTGTGGAGGAATGCACTATATTTCTATACCTATGAAAAAGAAAAAAAATCACAGATTTTCATTGCGTTGCTGGAGATAAACCTTCACTTTTTACTAATATGACGTCATCTTGATCTTTCTTGAAAGAGTCGTTCTATTTATTCCTTGACATAATGGCAGACAAGGTGATGTCGTCAGTTTGTTTTCTTATGTAGTCTGGACTTACATTTAATGATCTAAGAAAGACATGACTTTCTTCATCTATCCCCGTGCAGAGGCTAGAAGTGTGACCTAGGACCATATGCGCAATGCTGTCTAACTTTCGACGCGGACGGTAACTACGGGAAACATCGCTGATGTTTTGGGAATTTCCCATAGCCACCACTAGCGCGGTTAAACAGTACTGAGCCTTCGGCTCTTTAGATAGTATACAGTAAGCAAATGCACTTGAAATCTCTATCCCTCAAAAAAAAAAAAATTATAGATCTAAAATTCAAGAATTCCCCGAGCGCTTTTTCTCCCCTTCCTTCGTTAATTTTCAAATTTCGAACGCTGACAGGTAAAGATTGAGTTCTGGAGACGCCGGTGCACAAAAACTACCAAATCCTCGCTGTATGAAAAACAATATTTTTACTTTTCCGCTGACGACAGAGTAGTAGAATCACTTCCTGCTATTCAGTTCGATTCAGTTCAAGTCAGTTCAGTTCGGATCACATAAAATTAAAGAATCATCAGTTTAACCCATGTTACACCTTAGCCTCGAAACAATCCGTTCACTAATCTTTACGCTGGTGTCTACGAAAGCATGCCTTACGCTTAATCGGGTGGAATTTTTCTCTTCATCGTTGCGCGCAGGGTGGGTGAGTCGATATAATTATTTTGGCAGAGAGAAGGACATTTATCTAAATGCAAGAGAAATTAGTTCCACACTGTGCACAAAAAGGCGGATTTAAACCTGACAACCTAGTACATTATCATTATTAAAACAACTGTATGACATGGAACGTGCACAGAAAAAAAAGATGATAAAAAAGAAGAGGAGTTAGGGCTTTACGACACATTAATACAATTACGACCATATTGCAGAAAAAGAAGAAGAAGAAGAAAAAGATGAAGACGAGGAAGAAGCACTAGGGGGAGGAGGAGGAGCAGGAGCAGTTGGTGGAGGTGAAGAAAAGAAAAATAAGAAGAAAATGTGAGAGAATGAACATATATATTATTATACATAACGGGAACCAGTATTTGCGAACATGAGCGTTGGCTAAACCTGTCGTTAGTATTGCAACAGTGCGTTCGCTTTTAGCCGAGATAAATACACATTGGGTTTCACCACTAAGCGATTCTTAATGTAGTAAGCTGTGATTTATCAGGGCTGAATTTGTTTGGTCCCTGCAATCTGACAAAATAGGAAGCCACACCTCTCCTTTAGCAAAGTAAGTATCGGTCTCTAGGCAAGCCAAGGTGGCTCCGACTGATGCAGAAGAGACAGAAAACAATGCCTAACTTGCGAGTGGTGTTTGCTATACTTATATCTTTCCCTCATTCATTAGCATGGATACCACCGTCGATGTATGCCACATCCTCCTCCGACACAAGGCCGTTGGGAAGACGTCCTACTAAAAAAATTTGAAACCATAGATAGTTGCCGCCATGTTGCCGAGCTTTTTCTCTATGTTTTGACAAAAGACACCATATGTTTAACAAACCTCTAATAGGTGTACGCCCTTTCTCACTGCGACTGCCGCGCATCAATCATAAACTAAGGGCTGCCCATGGCATACAGGAACGATCCCTTTTGCGACGCCGCAAGGACCAAATAAACGTATCCAAGATTTTGTTTATGTAATTTATTATTAAAAAGTTTGGTCGATTTCCAAATATTCATTATAATGACAGATTGTCTTGTAAATAGGTCACTTATATAGGTCAAGAGTCACAGGTTCATATTACAGTTTCATTTGCTTTTTTCCTTTGTCCATTTGTTTGTAAAATTGCCACCTGGCTTTGTAAACTTGATATCTACTGTCTGAATCCTAGTGTTTGTGAGCTGTACAATCTCTGTACACTCACAGCAGCATTTCATGCTTCACAGAGGAAACTGAGACAGTTACTGAGTGATCTGACCTATTCATATAATAATGATAATAATAATAATAATAATAATAATAATGTGAGGTTGCGTGAGTGAGCATTTGTTGGGGCTCACTGAACCAGCACACTCGTAAAATTACAAGAAATCCTACTGGACGCGTTTATCTGGTCAAGCCTTAGGGAGTCATACTTTGAAACTCCGTGAAACTTTTCAACAAACGTGCTGGCCTATTTATTTAGTAAAGTTATTCAACTTTTTGAACTGGTGACCCGTTGTGACAGCTTGTAGGTTATATGAAGCGTTTCGCAACAGTTTCTGTTCACACTAACATTACTCAGATTGGAGAGTCCTGGAAAGCAGGGTCAGTTTAGAAATGCTATAGATCTACTCAAGACTAGTCAAGAGTTTCTGATTGCATGTGTTCTGTAAACGTTTATTCAATTTTTGAATTCCTGAATAACGCTGTAAAACTGAGACGAGACCCAAAGGTACCTCCGAAGCATTTTCGTCCGCTAAACTCTTAAAATTGGACAGAGGTGTTTTATATAGAGTTTAGAGAGGATTCTCGAGGGTTCTTAGAACTTCTAGACTATATTTTAATGTTTACCCGGTTCGAAATCTTAGCTCACAGTGCAAGCTTGGAGGCGATGAACACGGGATTTCTCAATGGTTTTTGTATTTCGAGTGCCCCCTCCCCACCCCTGCAAAGATAGTTTATTCAGTTTCGCAGAATTTATGCAATCAAAATTTGGCACATGTCAGCAGGCACACATTGTCCGGTAATGCTGCAAATTTCAGATATCTAGACATTCAACAAATTGCTGTATAGTTGTTATAGCTGCATAACTAACAACATAGGTTTACCATGGCATGCCCAGAATGCCTCTAGCACAGTGCTTCATGTTGTTGTTGTTGTTGTTGTTGTTGTTGTTGTTGTTGCTATGATATAAGTATAGCCCCTAGGCCTGTCTGTAAAGCAATTAAGCTTGCTTCATTTATGGCTTATAAGCTTACTGTATCTCTCTTATAATGTGCTTAAATTTATCTGTTTACTGTTGACGTTATTGCCTTTTGACTTAAGTAAATATATTATTGTACCCAGGTTTTTGAGAACCCAATGATATGATTTGAGTTGTTTATATCACTATGGTCTTCCATTTTGCTTCTTTCCCCCATGAAAACAAATGTAGAGCTTTGACTCGTTATTACAGTATATCCCAATTTTACCAGCTAAATCACATCTGCCTCTTTGTTTTGCTTTGAGCAACAGGTTGAGAAAACTAACTTTTTCCAAACCTCAACTAATGACTTAGTCGAATGTAGAATGAGCACGACGAATTCTTACTTGTACTGGGGACTCGTACAGTATTACTACAATTTTCATGTTATCTTTGTTTGTACCAAGTCACCCTTTTTGCGATCGCAGCTGAAACGTATTTCTCTTGACCTTCGGAGTTATCTTATCTTGAAGTTGTTACATTTCATTACTGCTCTTATCCTGTCATTGTCTTCCCACTTGAAAGTTTGGCTGATGGCCCTGTAGGGCTGTGCGTGGTGAGATGATTGTAGTTAGGTCTGTAACATAGCTGCCGACGTCACCGCCTTGACGTCATCACAAACAACAACTGAATCATCTTCGTGGCTTTAAGAAAAAGCTGAGTAAGTGCGATATGAAAGCGAAGAGTTATTATAATACACTCATGTAGTTACGTGATCTTTATTGTAACATATTGCCAGTGAGTCAGTAGAAGCTTAAAGAAGAGCTAAAGACCTGACCGTTGTTTCTCTGATGATGAGACAAACTACAATATATCTGTGCAACCAGGTCTCTTCTATACCTTTTCAATTACTTATTTCAATCCCCACAGGCCATTCTAATAAAACTACACGCGTGCCAATCGCTTTTTCGTGAGTCAAATCTCGTGCCCATTCCTTGACAGGCTATGACTGCATCCCCCCTGTAACCCTGCTTTCCGCGCTCGCTCTCTCTCGGTGACGTCATAAGGCCACAGCTACACCTGGCTTGCTTTGTTTACTTCTGGTTAGGAGTGGAAGACACTAAGATTTGTGTATTATTCATTGTGTGTGAGTTGTTTTAATCTGTATACTGTATTTTCTTGAGATAAGTCTAGACTACTTCGTTACGTATAGACTTATATGATTACATGATTACTTTGTGGAATCCATGCCCCTCTCCTCCCACCCACCCCTTTTTTCCCCTCATGATCCCAATTCCTGTTTCAAGCATGAAAATGAATGGCGCTATTTTCACATACCATGTCAACACCTACTCCTATGTGCAATTTCAGTCAGCTGCTACAAACAGTGATGGGTCCCGTCGCTGGCCAGTGGGGGGGTGGTGGCAATCGAATGGGGGCAGATGGGCCAGCCTAGCAATTCCCCTTTTTTGATTTCTTATCATATATAGAGAGAGAAAGAGAGAGAAACAAAGATAGAAAGAGGTGGGTGGGAATCGAGTAGGAAGAAAGCATGCGTCCATAGGAGTGCTTTACTGCAGCAATATTTGATCTTAATTCTAAAACTTCACACATGATTTATGGAAAATACTTTCAGTCATTACGTGTATGGATGGGACACAGGGAATATTTATGCATTCCAAGACTCTCAGAGGGTAGAAGTGTCTAGATCTTAAGATGAATTTGAAATCATTTATGAGGGAGGAAAAGGTAGATTAAGCTTCCAAAACCTTAAATCTATGAAGTGGATAATACAGTCAAACACGAAGTCCGTCAAATACAAGTAAGTCGAAATCACGAAATCACCCTCCCCTTTCCAAACAATCTTTCAGACCTGGATTTATAGCTCAATACTAGTCTTTCAAAATTAGGCAAACTCGAATAAGTCGAGTCCAAACGTTCCCTAAAGATATACAGCAAAAGACAAACTTACGCAATTATTACAATACTTTCCGTATTATGTGTCTTACTATCAAAGGCTTTACTATGCCTCCAATTTATAATCTGAAATCTATATCATCACACTGACGAAGTGAAGCTACCATATCATACATTCTGTCCAATAAGATAAATTGATCTGGACTGGATCTATGCCTGGCTGACAAGTAACAGTTCAATAATGCCACTCCGTAGGCAAAACTTCTCCCCTCTCTCCACCCCCCACCGCCTCAAAACCCTCTCCCCAAACATTTTGTCTTGTCTAGAAGTAGACGTTTTGTAGAAGATCAGCTTTATCAGTACTTTGCTGAATTTGACAAATTTTAATGCTAGACGCTAACAATGGGATTTCATGGCACATCTACTACTCCGAGACATGTCTAGTCACTTTCCATTAAACAGATTGAATGTTACTTGTTAGTCTCATTTTTTAAACACTCATCCTCGCTCATTTGATACGCCGTATTTTTCTCAGAGACAGTGTTGACCTCTCTCCACTCGTCTCTCTCAATCACATGATTCTTAGAACCAACGAGAAGTTTTGAATACTGAAAAATGCCATTCAGACAACAGCACCATTAAAAAGCCACGGCGAGGCAGGCAGTGCGACGCCTACCCCTTGGTCTTTAACAGGGGCTATAATGATATGACGTAATGTTACTGTTGTTACTGATATGAAATTGAGGGGGATAGATTGAGCTTTTCACTGATGCTAAATTTATGCAGATAGGCTGAGCTGTCATTGATTAGTTGGTGTGTAAAGTTGAGTAAATTGGTCCGCGTGTCAAGATCGCCGGTCTAGCGTAAATTATGCGCTAGGTACCCCCTCTATACATAGACTAATCATATCGACAGGGATTCCACTGTTTTGTTGGTTTTTTTTGGTGTTTTTTTTCTGTAGTTCGAACAAATAAACAACAGTTCTGGGTCGAAATCGTCATCCTCTTAGGACAAAAACTGTATCGCCGCCACCTTGCGCCTGCAAGGCTGTGACTAGCTTGTGGCCTCCTGACGTCACAACGTAAGGGCGGGCACAATCATACCTCAGGGGCTGAACTCGATGACGCAACTATCCAGGTCATTTAAGCGGTGTTGACCTTGGACAATAGACTGGTTGTTCGCAGAACCCTTGGTTTCGAGAGTAGAATCATTAAAGGCGCATTACGTCATTGTGCAGTGATCGTTGTTTTACTATGGGATCTTTTACGACAGGGCGATTTTAGATGTATAAAATTAAATATGACTGCGGAAAATGGATATATATTCGATTCGTTTGCCCATACATGTGCATTGACGGCCTATCGGCTTGAGTTTAACAATGAATTCTGAAATCCATTGCGCGTTTTGTTTTCCACTGCAAGATTCTATGCAGCTGGACCTTACGAACCTGAATTTCGTGCACATTAGCCC